>MU187978.1:10791-68095 GCA_016904865.1 Pissodes strobi | reverse complement strand
AAAAATATTTATATATTATAACATTTTGACGTATCTCATATTCATAGAAAGTAACTTGACAGCTGTAACTGTCAAATGTGACAGTTGTACATGTCATATTTTATTTCCAAACACATTTTCTCAAAAAATACTCTATTTTCAAAATATGTCGGTACAGCAAAGTCGTGCGATTTTTTAGACCAAAAATTCGAACTCCGCGCCCCCAAATACCCCTCTCCAGAGTACCAACATAATTTTTTTTTTCGAAAATTATTTTTGATTTTCTTTTTTATTACAGAAATGGTTAGAGGGATCAACGTACACGTTACCCACGTACAAATAAAAAATGTTAATCACTTACAGGGTGTTAAAACTACAATTTATCCCCAATAATCCCTTTTTTCGAAATATTTCGGTACAGCAAAGTCGTGCGATTTTTTAGACCAAAAATTCGAACTCTGCGCCCCCAAATACCTCTCTCCACAGTATCAAGATCAATTTTTTTTTTCGAAAGTTATTTTCGATTTTTTTTCCTTTCATTACAGAAACGGTTAGAGGGATCAACGTATACGTTACACACGTACAAATAATTTTTTTAATTTACATACAGGGTGTTAAATCCACAATTTTTCCCCAAAAATCCCTTATTTTCGAAATATTTCAGTACAGCATTTGTTAAACTAAAAAATCGAACTTCGCACCCCCAAATACGCCTCTCCAGAGTACCAACATCAAAATTTATTTTTTTCGAAAATTATTTTTGAAAAATTTGTTTTCACTTTCATTACAGAAACGGTTAGAGAGATCAACGTACATGTCATCTACATAAAAATATATTTTTTTTAAATCACACATTTTTCCAAAAAACCCTATTTTCGAAAGATTTTGGTACAACAAACGTATGATTTTTTTAGACTAAAAATTCGAGCTCCGCGTCCCCAAATACCCCTCTCCAGAATACCAACATCAAAATTTTTAATTTCGAAAAAAAATTTTTCACTTTCATTACAGAAATGGTTAAAGGGATTCACATACATGTCACCCGCACATACATAAAAATTTTTAAATCACTTACAGGATGCTACAACCACACATTATTCCCAAAAAAATACCTTATTTTCGCAATATTTCTGTACAGCAAACTTTTTACTTGAAACGCACATTGCACGCAGTATCGCGATTAACTGCAGATTTCAGCTATCATATTAGTAAAGTTGTTTGTTTTTATACCGCCTGTCTTTGTAGTCACGTACACAGGCCCTTCATCTACTATTATAGACAGCGGAAAAGTGTATTATTATAGACATAAACGACCCATGTGCACAAGTACGAACATGGGCCCTTTATCCACTATGACATTCTACTATGTACAGTAAAATGATACATACGCCCTTCATTCACTAACTGATATATATTTTGGTATGAACATAGGTTCTTCATCCACTGCTATTTCGTTTATTAGTTGGAAAATTGAGTTGAATCATACCAGGACAAAATTATATGTACTTGGGACCTTCGTTTCCACAAAAAACTCATTTTTTACAAAAATGTTACATGGGCCCTTCATCCACTTATATCTTCAATTATCAGATGTAACAAAGTTTAAAATAATACATTTATATTTTAAAAATATTTACAGCGTGCCAAATAAACTTAATACATCTTTTCAAGAAGCATTAATATTGACAATGTACTTATTACTTACCTTATTTTTCACTTGGAACTTAACGAAAATGTAAATTAAATAGAGTGCTTACAAACGACGTGTTTTCAGGGATAGATATTTAGGCGCGAATAGCCACACATACTAAACCTGAGTTCAAATAACCGTCACTAGGTGGCACTGAATGAACTGGAAGGCAATTTCAATTGGAAAAACGCTTACATTTGATGAATATAAGTTTATCTAATATTCATAGAAGATATTTCTAATGTTTGGTCCAATGTTATACTGATGGGCAAAGTTACCCCACCCCGATTAACTGTAATTTATTGTAGGTTTTGATTTGATTGCAGCAGATTCCTAGTATTTCTTGGAAATAATAAATGCTTGTTAAATTAAAAAGACTGATACTAAATATGTTTACGGCAATGAAATTATTTATGTCAATGCACTGTATAATAACTACATCAGTAGTGATGTAATAACGCTTATTACATAACTTATTTTTTAATAATCTATTTTATGCAATGCGTTAAAATCAGAATGCGAGAGTTTGACTTTTTTCATTTAAATATAAACTATGTTGAGGTTTGGAACCTTCAGCAAAATATGGTTAGCGAAACGCGAGTCGAGTGCAAAAATTCCGTTTCGATATTGTGGATAAACCTCTGTTTTAGTTTAACAATAAAATTTAGTTGTTTTTTTTATTTAAATGGCCGTAATGTTCTACATTTCACATGCACTATGACATACCTCGTGAGATCATTGTGGCTCGGTCTGCAGCCTCGTCGCGGCAATATTTCCCACTCGTGATTGTAATAACGCTCATAACGCATTTATAATGTACAATATTATTTTGCAGGTCGAGAATTATTTATGACTGACAACACGCTTATTGAATCTGATCTGAAGTTCCTTGATGAGGCAGATCGTGTGAAAGTTGACGAATCGTTGTTCCAGGACTTAGGCGATCTCGATCTAGATGACGACGATGAAGACGAAGATTTTGACCCCAATAATTATAACAGCGATTCATCTTGATACATTTTTAAAAAAAGTATATATGATAAATATTTATAATTTTTTTAATTATGTATTTTTGTAAGTAATTGTATTAATATTAAATAATTTGTTCATTATTTAGGGCAATATCTACGTATTTATTAGCCAATATATACATAAAAGTTTGCCTTCGTAAGTTATAGCACTATTGCTCTCTCCGCAACGGTTGAATGATACGTTGTCAACTCTGATACGTTTATAGCGAATTTAAAGTCACCTTTTTAAAAAAGTTGCTTAAAATATTCAAATAATTTCGCTAGAAATAGTGAGTTGTTGAATATTAATTCCATATACTCACAAGGTATATTAAGAGTAAGGCAAAACCAAAGACATATAAAAAAGTAGACTGATTTGTTTACTAAATATGAGCACGCCAACACAATGTTGGCCCCTTCTTCTTTCCTCTCTTATAAAATAGTAGGCAAGCCCTAGTATTACTTACCGCTCCTGCGGCGCTGTTGCCGATGACACCTAAGAGTACGTCTGTATCATGAAAAATGGCAGCTTTTTTTTAATAACGTAACAGAAAAAAAAACATTTTTTAGAAAATAGAGCATGTCAAGTGTAAGTCTTTCGCTACCGAGCAGAATATAATACTAACATATAAACATTTATAATACAAAACTAGAATCAAATAGAAAACACAAAAAAACACGAATAACATGGGCAACAACCCCTATTTCTCCACCTAGGAGTCAGTAACTTCATTCCACTTTCCAGTACTAAAATCTAACCTTAGTTATAATTAAATGAGCGTAGGCCAAATTACTTTCCGTTAAAATAATAATTGAGATTTCGAATTTAAGGGAACACACAATGTAAAGGGAGCATTTTTATATTTAATCAGTGGTTGGCTCAAATTTGTTCAGATAATTTCTGATATGACCTAGGTATTTAAAGTTCGCCAGACAGTCAGTTATGGCATAATAAAAAGAAAATTCCTTAGCATTAGTACTTAACCGCTGTGATTTACTTTGCATCAAACTTTCCATGGAGCTTAAATTCAATCAAAGAATATGGTAAAAACAAATTCTACATTCCCGGTAATTAAAATTGGAGAACACTATTTTTTGCATTTCACTCCAATTGGCTTTGTTCGGGGAATATTCTTAATAGAGACGGCCTCTGGCCAATGGTTTTCTTTTTTAGAACAAAGTTTGGGGGGACCTGTTTTTGAAGCGTGCAACTTACGACGCGCTTTCCTTGTGATAGAAAATATTACCGTTTTTTTTTTTAAGAAAAATTATGAAATAAATTAAACGATGTTGAATGCTTGTGGAGCTATGAGAGTTCCACCAAGAATATTAGCAATAACCACCTACCGAATTCGACCAAATCTCCACTAAAAATAAACACCGGACAAGATCGAAACGTAAGGTCCCGTAGCAATTTGCCCGCAGCTCCGGAGAGAGGTTCTTTGGGCGCCACCGAATTCGAAACGGACTGAATTGGAAATCCCCGCGTTGTTCCCGGAACTTGCTATAAGACCTCAGTTTTTGCTAACCCTGCCGGTAAGATTTGCTAAATGAAATTCCACTAAATATAAAAAAAGAAAAGACCTAAAACGCGCAAGGAAAAAAAAGCTTAATAGCTCAGTCGAACCCGGCCTCGCATGGATAAACGAGCATGTTCATAGACAACCGTAAATAACAACCATAGTTCAAGATAAAAGCTAATAATTATGAATAAAAGCATTATTTCTAAATTGGCACGGATAAAATGCATGCTATATTTTGATAAAAGAATTCCAAAGTGAGTCCATTAATAGCAAAAGGCCTCAAAATTAACTCAAATGAAAAATCAAGCGGCATGAATTAGACAAAGAAATGGTCCGAAAGACCTTGTTATTCAGTACATAGAATAATTCACACCGTACTTCAAAATTTTAAGTGAAATGTACCGGGTGTTTTACTATAAATGGACCCCCCCTTTAACTGTCCCAACTGACATTTTAGAAAAAACGTTCAATACAAAAAATAAAGGGGATGAAGTGAAGTTTTTTATGACATAGCACTGTTGTATACAGGGTGTCCCATAAATGCGGGATTAATCAAAGTTTTTTTTTAAATGGAACAACCTATATATCATTGCATATTTGGATTTTCCGGAGAATTCTAGACATATTTCATAAATAATGTCCTATACCTATCTGTCACTGTTTTTGAAATATTGACAGTTGAAAATGGACAAGTTACCAAGTTTGACGGCCTGTAAAATCTAAACGGCTAAAGATAGAGCAAAATGGTTTGCACTTTCCTGTCTTGGTTTTTCATAAGCTATCGTTTGACACTAATTTTAGATTTAACCAAAGGTTAAATTTAACCGGAATTTCTTAACCTCTGGTTAAATAAAAAATTAGTGTCAAACGATAGCTTATAAAAAAACTTGGATAGGAAAGTGCAAACCATTTTGCTCTATTTTTAGCCGTTTAGATTTTACAGGCTGTCAAACTTGGTAAATGGTCGATTTTCAACTGTCAATATTTCAAAAACAGTAACAGATAGGTATAGGACATTATTTATGAAATATGTCTAGAGTTCTCCGCAAAATCCAAATATGCAATAATATATAGGGTGTTCCATTTAAAAAAATATAACTTTGTTTAATCCGCATTTATGGGACACCCTGTATACAACAGTGCTACCATAAAAAACTTCACGTCACCCCCTTATTTTTTGTATTGAACGTTTTTTTTCTAAAACGTCAATTGAGAAAGTTAAAGGGGGGGGTCCATTTATAGTGAAACACCCGGTACAAGTCCGGTCCACATATCGAACCAAAATCACTAAATTAAACTTAAATGAAACTATCGTACTTGGCAGATTTGTAACATATCGTCAGCATAGCGTGCCTACATCCTTAATTTAATCACTCGAGAAACCAAAATTTAAATAAGTAAATAATTATGACTGATAATACACTAAAAATATAGACTCTCATAATTATAAAATATGATGGGAGACTCCCCTAGTACGTAAACCGCTTATGTATAAACATAACCGCATTAGATAGCTCCAGACAACCGAAATTCCCCCTTCAGTGTCTAATTAAAAATCAAACACAACAAGCAACACGAAAAACTAGAAGTCGCTTGAAAAAAAACATATTAAAATTAAAAATAGAACATAATTTCCATGGTAAAGACTCCAACCTCGGTACCGTAATGAAATACACACGAAACAGCAGTCTTAGCATTAATTACTTAAATATTGACGAAAGTCGCCTTCAGAAATGCAAACACTAAAACAGTAATATAGTACCCCCCGTATCTAAATCGCCTCGGATTGGTCCAGTAAATCGGACCACTAAATTCGCCGAAAATCTACGACACATGCAAGTCGTCGGAAATAAAATAAAATGAATAATTCGACCGTTCATAAAAAAAAACAATAGCAAACAAACAACGAATAACTCATTTGAATTTAGAATTCACGAGCCTGTATTATTCTCGTATCAGTTTAACGGTACACGAATAATCTAGCCGTAACGACCGAACTATTAGCTCTAATTGCCTCCTTAGTTAGGATGGCGACACACCGAAATAATTTGGCTTAATTAATTGGATCCGAAATAAATGATACGTAAAATAATGGAATAAAAAGCGGTTAAGTTAACTTGGAAAACACAAAAACATCTGCTAATAATAAAAACACTCACCTCTAGTCGGAGGGCACGCTGTTTAACACACAACAAAAAATGCCAGAACTAAAATGGCTGACTTCTCACAGAGGAAGCCCCGTTTCAAACAGACAGAAAAATCCATGTTACAGGATACTTCCGTATTTTAAAACACTATCGATGTTCCCAAAACCCAAAGCGGGAATAACTTGGAGGTCAGTCGACAAAACCCACTTAAACTAGGTCGGCGAGAACCAATTTCAAAGTCGACTGCGTTCACCCGGCTTCTCTCGGGAAAAAAGGACGAGTCTTTCACAGTTAAACCGATCTCTCGACCCATCGAGTCGTCGCAGCGTTTCCAGTCCCTCCAATTAGGACGGGTTTTCGCAGGCCAGCGCAAAGGATGCCAAATCCCCGGTAGTACTACGTATGAAATCGCGAATACTACCTAGGCCGGTCAAAACCTTCTAATTTATTAATGATCCCAAAAATGGAATGTTACAAACTAGTGGTTGTTATTCCGTGAAGTTAGTTTTTCTAGCCGCGTGGTATAATGCAGTCGAAAACACCCAAAAGTATAGTCGACCGCCATTTTATTATTTTATTTGAATATTCTCTCTAGGCGATCTAATTCGAAACTTAATTTATTTAAATTTTATTGGTTGGAGAGCTAGTACAAACTTATGTTATTTTTTGAATAAATTTGAAATAATTATGAAAGAATTTGTTGAAACAATTTACTCAGAATCGGGTACTAGCTCTCATTCATTACCTACATCCTCAATAGTCGAACTTTGGGGCTTTTTTGTGGGATAACCAAACAATTGCGCAACATTTTAATGGTCAAATCAAAAACGTCTTCTCAAAGTGTATAAATAAAGATTTTTTTTTGAAAATTTCCAATTGTTGTTGAACTGAAAAATTACCCTATTTTCCGCTAGAAACGTTATGTAAACTGGGCCGGCCTTATGTCACTATACCACTTCACATTGTTCACGAAATCAGCGGTATTACCTCCTGCCGCACACGCCGACAACTTCGCGTATCCGCCACTCGTCTAAAAGAAACTGGGTGCCATGTTCATCGCGTTTTTGCCGTATCGGTATTTGTGGATTTAATTGCGTGTTATTTGGAAGTTGAACGATTCTTTTTCAACTTTACATTGAATAATGGTTAGGCAGTGCTTATTGTGTCGAAAAATAGACTATTTGAACCCAAATATTACATTCCATACGTAAGTAAACAAACTCCTAATCGTATAGTATATACGAAGTCAATCCGAATAGCAGAAAAACTGGAACTCGGGTTATGAAGCAACGCTAGGATTGGAAATAGTTATTTGTGTATTTAGAGCGCAAAGTAACGGATTGCCGCTTGAGAAAGAATGTTACTGCGCGACGCGTATCGGAGCGCAGTAATCTTTCGAAAACGGCAATCTTACTTTGCGCTCGAAAAACACACAGAAGTTTTTCTACAGCCGCATTTTTTAAAATTAAATCCACATTTTTCTCTATACTTATTCTGAAATTTGCAAACGACTGTCAGTTTTGACATATATATTCGGGCTTCGGGCATATTTAGAACAGGAGTGCCAGCAACAAACTGTAACAAAGGCACGACTGTCATTTATTTATATTCGGTTTCCATGACCATTCATAGCACACTCGACGGAAAAAGTGAGATTTTTCTTTTCCATGTTCGCGCTAGAGCGCATAATAAGGATCCACGGCATTCGACGATTTTGCGATTTCATTTCAATTTAGCAATTAGTTATTTTGCGCGCGGCTGTAGAAAAAAATATTTTAAAAGTGCATTTCTACTTACGCTCACCGTTTTTAACAATTTTTAGGTAGTTAACTATATTTTGGAACGTTGATAACCGCTTTCAACTAATTTTTTTCGCCGACATTTCGCTTTCGAGCTATATATCATCAAACTTAAACTTTATGAGCGTAAAATTTATGTTGTTTTAGTTTTAATGCAACTAAAAAATATGAAGAATAGGTATAAACTGCGGTTGTAAAACTAAGGAAAACACGTTTGTTGTTGTTATTTTAAATTTTGCAGAAGTCTAAAGAAGGCGAACGTAAAATACATTTGGAATATATTTACTTTCCATATGCTGTATGAAAAAACAGATGATGGTCGCCATATTAAAAGTACATATGTATATGAGAAAACAGTGCGCGTCTTTAATGTTCCTCCTTCCCTCCTTACTAACTTTTAAATCGCTCATTTATTTATTACAAAATGTAGGCGTATCAAATAGCAATGGTTAACATGGCTAACGCCATCTTGGAACTTTTAAATAGAAAGGTGTGTCTTTCGATACCTCATTTCAAACGTATCATTGAGTAGGTACTTTATGATTTCATAATATTAGACGGTTCTATTAGCATTCAAAACAACATGGTGGCGTTTTTAAAACTAACAATTTTTCATCTTTGACATGTCATAAACCTCAAAGGGTTAGAGAATTACAGTTTGCACTTTCCCAACATAATTTTTTAGGAGCTATTCTGCCATATAAATTTAAAGTACTGTCAGCTGTCAATTTTTTTACATATTTTGACATTTTTTGGCATCAATTGTAGGTCATCAGATAGCCTTTACAAATTTAATAAAGACAAGTACAAATCGCATTTCTCTATTTTAAATCGGCCGGATTTAAATTCTATACAATTATACCAGATACAGAAGATTTGCAGCATGACATCGATCAACTTTTTGATTGGTGCAATGAAAATTATTTATAATTAAATGCCGAAAAATGTAGTTATTTCTTTTACGAGGAACAAATCCATCCATTGCACTTATAATGTTAATTCTACTAATTTAGAAAGATTCTTCTTGGTTAAGGACTTAGGCATTTGATGGTTTGATTCTAAATTGAACTTTTTAGATCATATACAGATGGCTGTAAACAGTGCATTAAAAATGTAGGTTTTATGATTTGTACTTTAACAGATTTCAATAATATATGTTGCAAGATTTATTTTGTGCTATTGTTGGATCTGTAGTGGAATATGCAGTCCCAGTATGGAGTCCATACTATTCTACCAGTAAAAATGAAGTTGAAAGAGTGCAGAAAAAATTCTGAGATTTCTGCATATAAATTGGGTATCAACTATGATATGCAATTTTTAAATTTTCGCTCTTTGGATTCTAGACTTCAATAATTTGATCTATGTACTCTATTTAAAATAGTTAATATGCTCAATTCTCTGGAATTACTGCAGCTGGTGGGACTGACTCCATGTTCCACAAAGGTCTCTCAGATATTCACAACATTTATTACATATCATAGTGTAAATACTCCATAATGTCGAATATCAAAATTGGCTAATGAAATTACAAATAAAACAAATATAGATTTCTTTAACATCAAATGTAATAATAAATTTAAAAAAAAATTGAATCTTACAAGACCTAAATGATTGTGAGTTTCAATCTGGATGCCTAAATATTTTCTTTTGTTGTGTTTGTTTACCATTTAGGTAATTATATTATTACAAATGATATCAAGTAATACTGAATATATTTATTTTTTTATTGTTAATAATTTATTTACTACTTGTTAAATAGTTGCAAGTTGTGCAGTATTTTGTGGCTCTTTTTTGTAAATGCTAAAAGCGTTAATAAATATTCCATTATATTCTATTCTATTAATCCTCTAATCAATTGTCAATTAAACGTAAATTGGGTTTTTTCCGAACTGTGACTTAAAATTTATTTTTTTTTAGTTATGTGCATATTTCAATATTAATAAATTATTTTGTGTCTAGTCAATGGCTTATTATTTTCTGTTTGATATCAGCAATTTTCTGCTTGATACAGCAATGTTACCTTGACTTTAAACAGGTGTCCCCTAAAATGTTACGCCTATGGTGCGCCGCCGGGAGAAACATGGCGCAGGCGCGTCGTTGTGGGCGTATATAAATCAAATGTTTGGCGCGCCTCGGCCGCCATCTTCATTGCTTTTCATTCTTTATTTTATCCCCTCTTCACGTTAATATTTCTAATGTTGGCATGCAAACATTTGGTAATTTATGAATGACCTACCCCGTCTATTGTTTTTTTTATATGTCTTTGGTGTAGACTCAACTTGTGGTATCCGATATCCAGCTTTCATCATCAACCGAGTAACCGGCACCCGGTTTTATATAAAAAAAAACTAAGACTGGCTGCATCTCTAGTTTAAATATCGAAGTAATGGCGTGTTATAATAGTCCTTAGAATATATAAGAACTTTTTGAAACACTATTTGAATTATTCAGTACATTAATTGTGCTTAGAAGACTTAGATTGGTATTATATATCGACCCTCGACAAACAGGTAAGGAGATAATAAATAAATGTATTTTGATAAAATGTTTATTAACATGACTAACTACTCCTAAAGTATCGTTATAATATACAAATACTGCTACCTTCTACTAATACAAGAATCAATAACCAATCACATTACTTAATCCGATACGGACATCAATATAACTACAACAATAATATCTACAGAAATTAATACATCTTAAGAAATCTAACAACGCCTAAAATTATAGCCCAGAAAATAGTGAAGCTTTGACGGTTGTTAAAGTTGCTATTCAGTTTCAACCACTTTTCTCTCATAATGCTGTTTTAACTTTTTTAAAGTATTAACTGGATGCATGTAGATAATTTTGCTGCATTTCTTGCAAAAGTTACAAAACTTAAAGTTGTAACAATAAAAAGATTATCTCTAACTTAAAACTGCAGTATTTTATTTGAAGTAAAATTTGACTACTTAAATGTTCCGATTTAAAAAAATAGAAACGCCGCGCAGATTAATAAAACTCAATTTTTTGCACTAACCGAATTATTAAAACCGTGTGATGAAAGATATTTTTAATGAGTGTAAAGGATTAGATGCCCTCTTATTTTATTTTAAATGAATATGAGATAACAACTGTCAAATTTCACTACTTCGAGTGTTATATCTACCTTACAATTATATTATATTGGCAACATTTATGTTACAGAAGCAACATTGGGCCCTAATACAAAAATTATATACCTAGAGATGGTATGAAAATTCCTTTTTTTTTGTCACACTATATATATTCTACACACTAGAGCCTATTTGGACGTTATATTAGAGTTTGTACTGGTGAATTCTTAAACAAAGATTATTTTATAATAGAAATCGCACAAATATTATCTACATGATGGAAATTAAATGTTCAGAGAAAAACAGGCCTAAAAAGTACAAACGCCTACACCTATGATGGATAATAAAAATGTTAGCAGTATGGTCAAAAATGCCATTCTAAAATAAAGATTAATATAAAATATTTAAGAATAGACTAATGAAATATTAATTTATATTGTTAGTTATTGTATTATATCCGTCATTTAATTATATGTACAGTTTTTCCGTATATTTTGGAACACCCATAGAGATATAAAAAACTAATTAAACACAAAGTTGTAAAGTTTTCATGAACCACCAGAATTTTTTTTATCAGAACAAATAAATGAGCATCACAATGCTGTCAAAAAGTATCAGCTTTTATGTATATAGCTCATTTATCGGATAGTATATTCGTTACTGATGCCTGATATACCAGGCGTAAAACCTATATCTAATTAGCTAAGAAAAATTATATAACTTAAATATTGTAAAAGCTTCATAATTAATTGATCCAAGACATTTACATTTGGCCTACCTAAACAAATGAGAAGCTAAAAACATCTAGATTTTTTCCAGACCTTGACTTTTCATAAAAGTAAAGTCGCCGATACAGAATATTCTTGAGATGGCGAGCCGGCAACACTGCACCGTCCGATCGCACGCTAGACACGTCGAGGTGCGTAGGTAGACCCTTCACGACAGGTTCGGACCGGAAGATCTTGCGGAAAGCATACAAACAAGCATTGCCGGCTGAATTCAATCAGTCTAGTGGAATTAAAATCAGCGCTTCATGTAAATAAACAGTGATATAAATTAGTTCGCGTTATAATTCTTGTTTATTGTCGTTCCTGAATAGTTTTGTGACATTTTGGTCTTGTAATAAACAATTAGATCATTTTAACAGGGCAACAAAACTGGAAACGCCTATTTATTTTCCAGATTTTAAAATGAACATCTACAAAAGATCTAGTTCAAGAAAGCTCGTATTTACAGAAGAGTGAAAGGATGAAATACGCAGAAAGTTGGAGGAAGGTCAGAAAAAAAGAAGCATAGCCAGGGAATTAAATGTACCAGAATCAACTTTAAGAAAAATATTAAAATGTGGAACTGTGTCTCGCTCTTTGGGATTGTTTAATACGGGTTTTTATCCACAAAAAGAAGCGGAATTGTCCGAATATATTCAAGAAATGGATAGGCGTTTTTATGGCATAACCATGCAAGATTTGATGTTTTTTGCTTTCCAGTTTGCTAATGCAAATAATATCAAACACTGTTTTAATGAAAGCCTAAAGAGAATTAGTAAAACATGGGGTCGTGGTTTTTGCAAACGAAATAATATTGCCTTACGTAAACCTGAACAATGTTCCTTGGGCAGAATGATAGGTTTTAATAAACCTCAAGTAGATTTGTCTGTTCAAAACCTGAAATTACTGTATGAAAAGTACATGTTTTCCCCCAGCCAAAACTTTAACATAGACGAAACTGGCATGTCAACTGTTCCAAATAAAACCCAAAAAATTCTGACTGCGAAAGGTAAAAAACATGTTGGAAAGGTGTCAAGTGAGGAACGAGGAGAACTCGTTACCGCAGTGTGTTGCATGAACGCCATAGGCTGTTATGTTCCCCCAGCATTGACATTTAAAAGAAAGAGGATGAATGAAGTTTTATTGAAAGGGGCGCCGACAGGAACTCTTTGTTTAATTTCGGAAACTGGATTTATCAATACCCACCTTTTTCTAAAGTGGATAAAACATTTCCGAGATAACGTTAAGCCATCTGCCGAGAAACCAGTTTTGCTACTTCTAGATAATTATTCATCACATAGAAGTCTTGACGTTATTCAGTACTGTAAGGCAAATTTTATACATTTGTTATTTCTTCCGCCCCACTCCAGCCATAGGATCCAACCTCTGGATAGGGTATATTTTGGACCATTTAAAACTGCATATAGTAAAGCTGTTGAAAACTGGTTAGTGTCTAATCCTGGAAAGCATGTTAGTTTGAAACATATTTAACATAGCCTACAATACTGTTTCAAATATTGAAAAGGCAGAGAAAGCATTTGAAGCTACAGGATTTTAATGACGAATATTTCTGTCTCTCGATAGTTACAGATAGACCTTTGGAAAAACGGAGCATCCTGAAAGTCGACGACATTGGCTTGAATGCCGATAGACTTCAGATTGGTGACCAACTCGATGAGCAAACCAGCGACGTTATAAATTTTGACCAAATCATAAAAGACAATGATATGAGCAAAAATTAAACAATGTTGCTGGATATATACTTTAACGAAAATGGAATAGCAGTAAATCAGGCAATTTCCTCAGAGAATTTTAACTTGCCAGAAGCAGAATTCCGAAGAAACAATAGATATTTCAGAACACCCTAACACTAGATACGACGAAATTAATGATAAAAATACAAATGATCGTGGTTTATCAAAACTTGATTGTAGCTTTAATAATCACGTCCAAGATAATAAAACCATAAAGATGGTCCATGATAACAAATTATCTTCTTTGTCTACTCCGGAAAAAATCATCAATTCGACTATTTCAGAGAAAATGTCAGGGTCAAGTTATTCTATAACACCAGAAGAACTTAGGCCTTTTCCTAAATTAAAAGAACAACAGCAAAGAAGGAAATATAGCCAGAAGTCCGAAATAATGACGAGCACCCCATTTAAACGAAAAATTATTGATAAAACGGAAATGGAAGGCAATATTAAAAATAAAGCAGAAAAGAAAATATGACCAGAATAAACCTAAAGAAAAAAAGCAAGTAACGGAAGTAAAGACTATACAGATACCTTTTGTCCTGGTTGTGCAGAACAATTTGTGGGCCCTCCAATAGAAGATTGGATTCAATGCCACGAATGTCAGACTTGGTGGCATGAAGTTTGTACTGCATATGTGATGGGCAAATTTAAATATGACTTATGTTTTTAGTCGCGTACTCTTTGTACTTCACCACGTGCACTCCTGTGTAATTGGGTTTACAAGAGTGCGAACTTTAAAAATAATTTTTTTAGGTCTCTGGTTTGATTTTGTTCAACTTTTTGAAAATAAAATTGTGTGTGTACCATTGTATCAAAAATTTAAGCCATAATTTTTAAAATTCAATCATTTAGCTTCAAAATACCAATAGGTGCGTACTCTTGTATGCCTATTTGAGTTTGGTTTTACGTCGACAGAAATCAATGGTGCAGAAGGACCACAATGTCTAATGAAATTAAACTCGGCCCTTCATATAAATAAACAGTGTTATAAATTAGTTCATGTAGTATTATTAGTGTTCTGATTTGTTGTTGTTGAATATAGTTTTGTGATTTTTTGCTCTTGTATCCTTAATGATGGACCGATTTTTGAATAATAATAAGCAAGATAGAGAAAGTATCCTTCAACCACTGTGAAGAAACGAAAATATCGTACATATGATCACAGTTATTTAGACCTTGATTTTACATCAACAGAAATTAATGGTGAAGAGAGACCACAACGTGTATTGTGTATGAAGTTTTGGCAGCGGAGTGTATGCTTCCAAGTAAATTGAAGAGCCACTTAGAAGCCAATCGCCACACCATTGACAAAACTCGTGATTTTTTTTGCCAGAAAGTTAAAATAACTAAAACAACAAAGAAATAGATTTTTACGATTTCATCAATACCAAACAATACTGTGCTAGCATCTTACAAGGTGGCTTACAGAATCGTGAAATGTAAGAAGCCTCATATCATTGCAGAAGAACTTATTCTACCGGCTGCTGGGATGATGAACATCGTGGTGGGCGAGTCTGCTGGGAAACTGGTTTTAAAACTGCCAATAATACAATACTTAGTCGGAGAATATAACATATAGCAGAGGATATCAACGATCGAGTAATTGAAAAAAATAAACAAGTGGAATTTGGATTGCAGCTAGACGAGGCTACAGATAAAAATAAGGATGCTCAATTGATATGCTTGCAACAATATCACTGCAGGGGCGAATGCTCAGAACCTGTTCGAGATTCTTAATAAGTTCGTATCTGAAATGAATCTGAATTGGCAGAAGTGCGTTGGTGTCTGTACTGATGAAGCTCGCTCCATGTCTGGCTTCTATGGAGGGTTATAGGAACGCTCATTCGAAGCAAATCACCAAATGCACTGTGGACACATTGCATTATCCATAGAGAAGTGCTTGCGTCAAAGCTTCTGAGACCCCCACTGAATCAGGTATTAGAGTAGGGTAAATTTTATAGAATGTCGTTCATTGAAAGCAAGATTTTATAAAAAAAAAATGTGAGGAAATGGGAGTCGAACATTCGTTTTTGCTGTATTATGGCAGTGCACGATGGCCCTCTCGTGGTAATATTTTATCACGTCTTTGAATTGCGGCAAAAAAATGTTTTTTTTTAAAGAGGAAGGATACAAAGATGCAGAAGATTTTGTTGATGCTAATTAAAAAATTTTGGCATATATACACGACTAATTTTAATTGGCTTGAAAACGTTTGGGAATCGCTGTTTGGACAAATGCGTTGATGTTATGTCATTTTTTTCAGTTAGTTTTACAGATAGAGGCACCAAACCTGTTATATTCGGAATCAACAATGAATATACTGTTCAATAAACGAATCTTATACACGGTATTTAAAAACGCAAAAGTTGTCTGTTTTTAAACAAACTTACGATCTTCATTTGTATTATCCAATGTTAAATTGTTGCAGTTCAGGAAAAATGTTACAATTTTGGTAATTTAATGTTTTCTAGCTCAAAAATCAAAGCGCTAAGGGTGCTTCAAAATATACGAAAAAACGCTGTATATCATTTGATCTGATATTTCAGTTACGATAATCAATTTTATATTAATCCCATTATAAATAGTTTCGAATCAGTTTTAATGTCTGCTCGATACACTTCCATCTTCGTGTAAATCACGATTTTTTTTCTACTTTATCAGATGTTTTCCCTTTTAAACTAATTTAAGAATCTATTGATTATGCCAAATCTCAATGAAGGAATTGATATTCCAACATGAAAGAATCTGAATTATCACATTCAATTATTTTCCCTAGTAATAATATTGTATAATATTTTAAATATACACCAATTTTGCAGAATTGATTGATACAGAGTGATTCTAAATTGGCTTCTCTTCTTTTAACCATCCAAAGAAATTAAAAACAAAAACTATAATCTGTGAGAAAATCACAATAATTGGAGTCCAAAATTCACAATCAATTTTTAAGAGGCATTAATTCATGTTTATCTTAAATTTTTTTGCCTTTTCTCCACTTCAATGTACGATTCTTTGGAAAATAGAGCCGGTTCGGCGCTGGCTCCAGAGTGTAAACAGCACAAGTGCTAGTTTAGTGGCCGTAACGAAGCTGAAAAACCTAAAATAAAACGGTCGACATTTCGAGGAACAAATCTGCCCCCGTTCACGAGAACGAAAAAACCTAAAAATGAAAATGGTTAGTAAACGCAAATAACAGTAAGAAAACTCGTGCACTTTGTCTAGTTTTGAATTGACTGACAAGATGCCGCTCTATTTTCCAAAGAATCATACATTAAAGTGGAGAAAAATGCAAAAATTTGTAAGGTAAACATGAATCCTCCACAACAATATAGAACATAATATCTACAAGTATTAATTTAGTTATAAATCACCAGAGTCCACCACTAACAATACAACATCGTCGGTCGAATTAAACATGGTTGATTTTTTTTCTAATAAATTTATACCAAGTAAAGAACAATTTATATTTTTGGGAAAATCGGTAGTGCTGTAACAAAATGGTTGTTCCTGACGCCGATATAAAAAATCCTTGAGTAACTGACTTATTCATCACGATAAGGGATTTTTCAAAAATTTTATTCCAAGGGGTTTTAGCCCACTAAAATATTTTATCTTAAAAAGTACCTGCTATTTTGAAAAACCGGTGGTTTTCATTTTATTTTTTTTTACATAGTATATCATTTTCGTATACAGGGTGATTCACTGTCGATGGGTTAGACGTTTAGGGAAAACGGAAAGCAGGATTTTTCTGAAATTCCGGCATCTTACATTTTTTTACCTGTTCTATCGATCTAAAATATTTTCAGCATTGCGACGTTGCCGATTCTCTCAAAATGTTCTAGCAACTATATATTTTTAAATGGAACACCCCATATATTAAGACATTTTTAGAATCGCCCTTTTATTATAATACTTTTTTTTTAATATTGCCCTATACCTATTTCTATCCGTTTTCGAGATACAAAATAATTTGTGTTAAATATGGTCCAAAACATGGCCCTAATTAAAATTAAGTAAATTGGTGCTCTCAATTCATGAAAAGTTGATATTTTGGTGGTAGTTTTGACAGACCCGATGTATTATTTAATTTATACCGAGAAAATTAACTATTATTTCCGTTACTCATAAAAGGGGTCAGAAGTTCGTTTTTCAAATCAAACTCCCTGTATATTACTCAATACATTGAAAAACGAAGAAAAATGCTTTAAGATGGCATATCGTGTCCCTATACCTAAATCATCAAGCTTTTGTGAAAAATTATTTTTTTATAAAATTTATAGTAATTTATAGAATTTTAAGTAAACATGGAAATATCAAGCTTATGACAGTTTCGTGACTTTTATAAGTAACCTAAATATTCACGGTGTTTAAAAAAAACTTCCAAAATGAACGTAGATATTGATTATTCAATCGAAGTTCTTGTGAAATTATTTATTTTACACGGACAATGTGATCAAATCATTGTCAGAACTTCCAGAAAATTTGACCAAATGTATCCTGAATTAACACCAATGCACGAGAGGAAGTATGTAAGATTACAAAATAGTTTCGTTAACTATGGCTCAAATTTAAAAACGCCTCCAACATTACCAAAACCTGTTACTTCAAATGAAGACAATATTGTTAACGTTTGGCATATTTTTATGCATATTCAGAAGCTTCCATTCGTAGTGCAGAAGAAGATTTGGGTGTATCATATGCTTCAGTACAACGAATTTTGGAAAATCACAAAATGCTTCCGTATAAATTTGCGAAAGTTCAAGCCCTCAAAGAAGAAGACTTTGGACGTAGAGTGCATTTTTGCGAAACCCTTTTAATACGTACACAGGAGGATCCGGAATTTTTGTCAAAAATAATTTGGAGCGACGCGACGAATGAAATTTTCCGAGGGATGGGATTTTTAATAGAAGGAATAAGCATTTTTGGGCTGATCAAAATCCTCACGTGACAAAAGAAATGGGTTGTCAAGAAAGCTTTGCCCTAAATGTTTTCTGTATTTTAAAGAAGAGTAAAATTTACTTTTCTATTTATGATGGCACACTAAATGCAAATAATAAGGACAATTGTTACCGATTTACTTGAACATTTGTCTTTATAGGAATATAGGAATTCGTGGTTTCAACTGGACGAAGCTCCAGCTCATTGCACCCAGGAAGTTTCCAGGAACTTTACCAAATGTTTGTGTAGGGCCGTGGGATTGGCCACCGAGATCACCCAATCTCACGCCGCTTGACTTTTTTTTATGGGGTGTTTTAAAAGAAAGGGTGTACATTACTCCAGTCCCTACCAAAGAAGAACTGCGAAGCCGAATAGTGCGGCGTATTGAAGATCTGGATCCCCATAAAATTGAAAAGGCAAACACGAGTCGCGTACAAAAGCGCATTCTAAAATATTTAGAATGTAATGGACAACGTTTCCAGCATTTATTGTAAAAATTTGTTATTTTGTTTAAAATTTTGTTATTTTTATTTTTCCTAATTGTTATTTTCTGTAATTTCACATGTTAATTGAATTATTTTGTAGTCGTACAAACTTCCTCTCGTTCATTGGTGTGATTTCAGGATATATTTGGGTTAGGTTTCTGCAAGTTCTGGCAATGATTTGATCACATTGTCCATGTAAAATAAATAATTTCATACGAATTTCGTTTCAATAATTAGTTTCGCTAATTTTAATTCATTTAAGTTACTTATAAAAGTCACGAAACTGTCATAAGCTTGATATTTCCATGGTTACTTAAAACTAAATACTTTAAAAGTAATTTTTGACAAGAAAAACGGCTTTATTAAAAAAACTTGATGATTTAGGTATAGAGCATGATATCCCATCTTAAAGCATTTTCTCTTCGTCTTTCAATTTATTAAGTAATATACAGGAGGGTTGATTTGAAAAAACGAACTTCTGACCCCTCTTATGAATAACGTAAATAATAGTAATTTTAGCACGCCCTGTATGATATGGAATCGATTTCTCGGTGTAAACATCGGGTTTGTCTAATATCAACTTTTCATGAATTGAGAGCACCAATTTACTTAATTTTAATTAGGGCCATGTTTTGGACCATATTTAACACAAATTATTTTATATCTCGAAAACGGATAGGAATAAGTATAGGGCAATATTAACAAAAAAGTATTATAATAAAAGGGAGATTCTAAAAGTTTGTTAATATAAGAGGTTTTCCATTTTAAAAAAATAAAGTTGCTACGAGTTTTTGAAAGAAGCGGCAACGTCGCAATGCTGAAAATATTTTAGATCGATAGAAAAGGAAAGAAAATGTAAGATACCAAATTTTCAGAAAAACCCTGCGTTCCGTTTTCCATAAACGTCTAACCTACCACCGACCGTGAATCACCTTGTATTTGAGGGAGTAATGCAAAAGGGTGAAAATTACCCTGTATTGAAAATTGGTTGGAATAATTCGTTATATTACGTATGTAAAGAGAAATATTATGTAGTCATAAGCTATAAACATTTTAATATGCGGAAACTGTGCCATGCTGAATTCTCCAAAACACATACAACATAGTAGAATGTTATATTAAAGACAGGTCAACTTCTCTGAATGACCAGAATTCAAATATACATCAACTTAACAAATTCTTCCGTTTGTAATGTTGATAATAGTTTCGCAAAGTCATTGAATATTCCTCTTAATGTTAACATCAAAAAAAACTAGAGTTTTTATTCTTTTTCTATCTTAGGTGATTGTGTTATTTTTAAATTGATTCTCTAGTGAGTTGTAAACCACTTTAAACAGTTAATATTATGGTAATTATGGTGCATTTATATGCAAATGTTGGATAAAATGTTTTTTTTTTTGGATGATACGAAATTACAGGCGCATACTCTCTTAGCTTCCTTTTTTTATTTGCAACTATACAAATTTAGCTCCACTCTGTATACAAATCATATGTTCCTATAAATCGATTTATAAAAAAAAAACGTGCCGCCAAACTTAAAAGCAATTTACATATTTGATATAAAAATAAATCAAATCGCTATAACTAATCTAACATCAGATATTAACAGATCAAAACATTAAAAAATATCACATAATCTCTAACAATATTCCCATTATGATCGTCCTTCAGACGCACCGTTTCTCTTCAAAGGTTATTCGAGAATATTTCCTTCTCATATGGCTAATAATTTATCCTTTTTATACTTACGTGGATTGTAATTGAGTCGAAATACTACATACAGTTTATGTAAGGTGTGAAAAATAGTCCACTTAGTGTTCCAAAGCTATCAATAATAAAGAACAAATACTGATGGAGCTACTCAAAAACATATTTTTTTTTCTTAAAATGCGATAAATGGGCGATGAAAAAATGAATTAAAAAATATATATATCCAAGGAACTTCAATATTAATAATTGAACATTATGCATATGTATCGAATAGTTTCCGAGCAAATTGGGGATTAAATATTAAAAATGTAATGCATGCAACCATTGTTCAAGTTAAGAAAATATTAAGGAAAAATAGTGCATATTCTAATCCCAATGGGCTCAATTACACGAGGTACATTTAACATTAACATCAACTCCCCTATTCTAACTGTACATTTTCTTTATGGACTACATTATTCATTTTACGTTCCAAAGTACTAGATTCAATTCCACTGTCTTCATCTGCACTATCAAGCAAACTAGCTTCTCCTTTAATAAATATGTCTTTTTTGCTAAAAGTTGATATTTCATCTAAGTTGTTTTTCAATGGCTCATATGTAACATCATTATTATCCTGGCATTCATTATTTATTATAGGAATAATATTAATTGGCTTATAAGGTAATACATCGAAACAAACATTTTTGTCGCGACACAAGCTATCTTCGGTAGGAGTATCAACGTGTTGAACTAAAAATCTGCTTTTCCCAAACGTAGAAAATGTTGGTTTCTCGCGTAGAATAATAGGCTCTTGCAGTGGTTCTACTATAAAAGTTTTATTAGATGTGAATGCACTAGGGCTAGGTGGTAGATTCAGTTTTAATTTATTTCTCGTATGTCGTAGACCTCCTAAAGCATCTTTAGTGCCTAAAAGAAAAGGTTTAAATAGTTTAATTTATTCCGTGGTGAATTATTACTTACATACGCAGGGTGTTTCTAAACTACATGTCATAGTTTAGGTTAAGATAAATAATTTATATGCTTAAGCATGATCTCAAAATATTACAGATCGCTTTTGTAGGCTTTTTTCCTCAACTTGGTAGACGTCAATGTGGCAAAAACGATTTTTTTCTGTCATAATACATCTGATTTACATTTACCAGGAATATATAAGAAACAAAAATACGATAAAATATTATTTTTTTAAACATGTATTTAAATTAGAGGCATGTATATATTTTAAACCATAATTACTAGCAATATATTATAAATCTGCATGTGAAATGTAAGGTGAACCCGCTAGTGATATAAAATAATAAGTAAGGAGTACTAAGTCTTCTCTTTCGCTCTAGCTAGATTATCACTAACGACCGACGAATTATGAATATCTAACAGTGTGGCAATACTGACAACCGGCAACATCGTTATTTTGATTGGTTATGATTTATTGTAACAGAGTCGGCATGCGGGCTTGCTGTAATTTTCAATTTTATTTTTTTAAGAAAAGGTAGTTCTTATTAGCATTTTATGCTGAATTTACACGAGGCCAATTAAGAGTTCCATAAGATAAAACAAATGCCAGTCCATTAAATCACACGATATGTGTTATATATTATCAGCGAATATTAACTACGATAAGAAGATTCACTCTCCGCGGCGGCATGTGACCTTTGGACCCGGCGCACACTGGTCGAATTTCTAGGAAAGCTGGCCATAATAAGGTTTACCAGAAATAAGACATACAAGTTATTAAGTATTACACGTTTAATATATCGTGTTTTAGAGAAATAATTGTTGAATTTTTTGCTCATCATCTATCGAGTCATCTATATTTATATATAGGGAGTATCAATTATCACTAACGATAAAAATCATGTATAAAAATCATTTGTATGTTCATAAATCGTTTTAGAAAATGATTTTGAAAATTAAGGGCTCCTTCGTTGTAAAAAAAGGGTTTTAAATTTTTAATTCGATGATCCAAATTTTGTTTTTGCAAAGGTTAATTCTCTCACGAGCACAATGAATGTTAAGCGGACGACAGAAACGCGTTGATGAGGGCCTGCAATTTTGCCATACATGTATTTCAGAGTTATCGTTTTCTTTTTTAAATTAATCTAATAGGAACGAAACTAGTAAAAAATATAGAAGCATCAGTGCAGCTGTTGTTCAAAAACACTTGCTTATATTCTGACTATCTCAAGGTAAATATCAAAGCCATATTTACAAATTAAAACTAAATTATAAATTTCTATCTGCTGATTCAGCCAAAGTATGTATTACCTCTTTTTATAATAACATCAGTCTTGCATCGGCAATAATGATATGATTAATGATTCTGCCGAAATTTCAGCTTCAGTTTCACTTACTACAATATTATGGGATTAGGGGTGGTCGACAATAATCGATTATTCGATTCACTTTTAAGAAATTACCGATTAATCGACTTATCGATTAATATTTCAGAAAATATCGATAATCGATTATATCGACTAATCGGTTATTCAGTTGTTTGCTAAAATATTAAGCGTTTAATCGATTATTCAATTTCTTGCCCACCCGGTACCGATGACTTTCAACAGATATAGCTTTTAAAATTCCAATAATTTAATAATGCGCGGAGTTAAGGGTAATTTAAATGACATTTGAAAATACTTTCAGTACAATATATGAAGCAAAAAAACCAGAGAAACGTAAATGCTTAAACAAGACAGCAGCAGGGAAAACTGCGCACGTTACAAATTTAGCCAATAAGGGATCCTCATTTGCATTTTAAGATACTTTACACAAATAGTGCACTATGTAAAAATCGACGTCTCCTATTGGTTGATCAATCTCGTATTACAATATGTCTTCGTGATGCAATCAATTTTTGCCAAGAGCTCTCGTGAGTGTCGTGGTCTAGAGGTTTAGACAGCTGGGTCTCACCTTAGGCTTCGATCCCCGTTCCTTTTTTTATGTTTTTTTAAGATTATGTTTCTAAACAGTTTTTTTCTTGATTTTGGGTACGTCTTGGGTTAGTTTGGGTTAGCACCTGGTTAGTTTCCTTTTTTTGAGCCCCCGTAGTGAGCGAAGCGAGCGGAGGGCCATGCGAATCGACCAATAGGACAGACCGATTTTTATATAGTGCACTATTTGTACCTATAAAGGATCTTATAATGCTCCTCCTTTCGACGCGCCATTTTCTGATAATCTAGCTTCAGTTGTTGCACAATTAGGTATAACACCAACACATAACCTCAACGGAGTGTTAGCACGTTAGCTGTATAGTACATCAGTATTTATCTTTTTATTATGTATTTGGGCAAAACTATATGATAAGAAGGATCACTTTCCGCGGCGGCATGTCAACGGTGTGTCTCCCCGCGCGAACACTAGCAGAATATGGGCAGGCCATGATACAAATAAAACAATCATGTTGGCAGGCGACCTTTGACGCGGCGGCCATAGACCAGCTCATCCTTTTGTTAGATTAATTTTCACGCCTAAAGTCTATAGTCGAGTCAATATTCGATACAAGATAATATCGCTATTTTTTAGTTGTGTTGTATTACAAAATAGGAATGAAATATATAGTAAAAATATTGTGCGAAACCTTTAACCAATTTTAAAATCACCCAAAAGGCCAAAATTTAATTAAATATTAAAAGATAGGGCAAATTCGAGCAACATTTTCTTCTTGATGTCTTTTATCAGAATATTAGTATTCGGAAATATGGTGAAATTATTAGCACAAAATCAAAATCTTTTAAATATTAGTTATTACATACCTTGACTATTGTTATCAATAATAACTAATTAAAAACGTTAACAGATTTTTGAAACAGCCAGTTGAATACAAACTTTATTAAAAAAATTATTTGGGGATAATAATAAAAAAAAACCATAACGTAAGTTTGACAGGGAGCTGCAAACAATTCAGAAGATATCAATTGTGTTTTTCCAAAGCCAAATAGAGTGTTAGAGTGCTATAAATAATTTCGTCATAAATTTGATTAAATATACCGCAAACGAAAATATCGTTTATGGCCAGCTTTTATTTAATTTCAACCTGTGTGCGGCGAAGTTCGCCGATCGTTACCAGGCAACGAAGACAATAAACGACGATCCCTTTGTAGTGCTCTCTTGCCATTGAGTGAACCTTCTTGTCGTAGTTAGTATTCGCTGATATTATAAAACATGTGGTGAAGGTTTTATAATATTTCTGATATAAAAAAAACATTTCCATTGTCTTTATTTAACTTAATTACCCAACGTCTCAGACAGCCCTATCTCTGTCCATTATCAACTTTAAACTAATTTAAATCTGAGCTTATATATTAGAGCAAGGCGCTCATCCGTGACCGAGTGGGGTGCAGTCAAGCGTGAGGCCGTCCACTGAGGGCGCCGGCATTGGAGCGCTTTACTAGTGGTTGCCAAATAGGGGGTATTTCTACGCCTGGATTGCCGAAGATATTCACATTATTTTTAATGAAAACAGCTTCTTTAACTCCTGTGCAGTTGTTGGGTGGATTGAGTAATCCAATGACTGTGCTGCCGGCCCCAAGCGGGGTAAAGAAGGAGGGTTTCCAGGTCAGGCCAGCGACCTACCTGGAGTAAAAAATCATACATGCTCACAGCCCTAAGCGAGCCTCGGAACGGAGGGACTCCTAAGTTGACGACCACGGCAATAAACAGGACAATGAAATGGAAAAAGAATATAATTAGAATCGGTGTATGGAACACTATGTCATAGACAGCAAAAGGCCAAGAAATCATAAGTGAACTGAAAGACAATAAAATCGACATCTGTTCCCTATCAGAAATAAAAAAGAAACGCAAAGGAAAAACTGAAATTGATAACTACGTCTTCATCTACAGCGGAGTAGCTAAAGATAAACGAGCACACTCAGGGGTATGAATACTAATAGATAAGAAATATAAACAACTCATAAAAGAGGAACAATACATTAACGATAGAATACTACTGGTTACGCTAAACGTAAACTACCAGATAATTCAATTATTGATAAGTGTATACGCACCAGATATCAGTAAAACGAGAGAAGAAAGAGAACAATTATATGAGGAATTTCAGCTAGTAATCGATGGGATCAGAATATCGGACAAAATATTAATTATGGGGGACCTCAACGCCAGAGTTGGAAACGAAATTCTCACCGGCACAACACAGAGATTTAATGAAGACAAGGTAAATGACAATGGTAACCTTTTAAAAACCTTTTGTGCAACAAACTCACTCAGAATTAATAACACTTTCTTTGACCACGACATGTAGTATAAGGACACGTGGCAGAATACACAAGATCTCAACACTCAGTTATCGATTACTTTATAACAAACAGAGCAATTACACCACAGATGATATTGGACGTAAGAACACTCAATGCAGCTAATGTAGGCAGTGGCCACAAACTGGTACTATGCAAGCTTAGACTAACCATACCTAGAACACCAAGACCAAAACCTGACTACATGCATAAATTCAATATAGAAACACTCGAAGATCAAAGCATACAAAAATTATATAGGAACCGGCTAGCAGAAAAAATCCAACAAAACCCAACCATTGAAGATCACATCGACCAACAATGGGATACCTTAAAAAATCATGTTTTAAATGCAGCTACTGAATGGGTGAGAAGGCGGAAATTTGATGTCAACAGAGTAAACAAGACCCCCTGGTTCACACCATACGTTAAAGCTCTAACTCAACAAAAGAAAAACTCGTACATAAATTATATCCGCAACAGAAACAACTAAAATTGGACTTCGTATACTCGAGAACCTAACCGAGTAAACCCAAAAATCGGAGATATAAAAGAGGATTACTGGGAAATAATCACAAAAGGAATGGAAACGGATATGTAAGGAGGCCAAAGAAAGATCTGGGGAATGCTAAGGAGAAACAAACTGGAAATAAAAGACACTATCAAAACTAACAAAATCCCGAGGGACGAATGGGAAACGTATTTTAAGAAAACATATTCCGGAGAAGAGGAAGACTTTCAACAAGTAATAGACAGTGAGGAAGAACACGAAATCGACATCGAAATGGAAACAATAGAAAATACCTTAAATCACTTAAAAACCGGAAAAGTCCTGGCCCTGATGAAATAACCAACGAATTGCTGAAATATGGAGGAACAAAACTACAAAATGAAATTAAATACATATTCAAGCGCATCATAAATCAAAAAATCCCAAATGAATGGAAAAAGAGCACTAAAATCCCCATATTTAAGGAAGGCAAAAAACATCCTCAGAGAACTACCGTGGCATTACCCCTCTTAACAGCATGCTTAAGGCATTCACTAAACTAATACTAGAAAAACTTGGAAAAACAATACAGATTTGAGAAGAACAGCAAGGCTTCCGTAAAAACAAATCAACCCATCGATGAGATTTTATAGTCAGGCAAATAGAGAATATAATAAACCCGCCTACCTATGCTTTGTTGATATGACCAAGACTTTTGATCGAGTTCGACTTACTGGCGTCATCAAAATCATGAGAGAAAGGGGAGTCAACCCACCACTAATCCAACTGATTTCCGACGTAAACCAGCACTGCACAACAAACATCAAAATAGGACATCTGACATCTAAAACCATAAAAATAAACAGAGGAATAAGGCAAGGTAACCCACTCAGCCCCTTTATATTTAATCTGGTCGGATAAAATAACAGAGAAGCTTCCAAGAACAGCAGGATACAAAATGGGAAACGTATACTTCAACAACTGTCTGCTACGCTGACGACGCTGCACTAATCGCTGATTCAGAAGACGACCTACAGAGACTTCACGCATTTAACCAAGAAGCCAAACAATTAAATATGCTTATAAATGCAAGCAAAACGAAATGCCTCGTAACATATAAAGATACAGTGAGGTGCAAACTAGAAATAGAGGGGGAAAGTAGTAGAACAGGTCAGGCAGTTCACATACCTGGTAGCCGAAATAACCAGCAATGGTGATTTGCAACATGAAGTACGAACACAAGCTATCAAAGCATCTCGAATATCTGGCTAACTACAAGACATTATATGGCGTAAGGAATATCTCAACATTGAAAGTAAAATAAGAATATACAAAACAGCAGTTCGACCCATTCTAGCAGAACGCAGCAGAGACAAGACCAGTCACATTGAAAACAATGCAAATTATGAGAACGATTGAAATGAAGACGATAAGAAGTATACATGGAAAGACCTTACTTGATACGATGAGAAGCAAAGAACCAGATAACAGACTGGTAAAAAATGCAAAACAAGACAAACTAATGGGAAAGAGAACACGAGGAAGACCACCAAAACGATGGAAGGAATGCTGAACCTCAATGTCGAAAAAAACTTGATTGGTTAAAACAGGCAGATACCTATCTATACGGTTTTTATCATATAAGAAAGAATAAGAAGCTTCGCTTCTTAGTGTTGATCCAGACTAAAAGATCGTTTTGATTTTATAGTGATTAGCTATTCGTCTAATCTTTTCAGACGTTCCTTTTACATATGGAATCGTTAACAGAGGGAGGTGTCTTGCTCAGACGGTCGTGCTATTGGTTCTACATTACAGTTCTCCATAATTTGATTTATGCACCCCGTATATCCATTCTGAAGCAGACCCATCTTGATCACTGTATAATGAAGTAGATCGTTTAGATAACGTTATTAATTATTCGTAACTTGGTTGCTTGAGAATGGTTTGACTGGAAGTTAAAGATACTGTCCCATGTGGGTTGGTTTCCTATGTACAGAAGTGTTAATTAATCCATTCGTCCTACTGACAAGAACATCTAGAAATGGTAGACAGCTTAGTTCTTATCCTTCTCGATAGTGAATTTAATGGAATCATTTACTGAATTAAGGTGACTAAGAGAGCAGCCAAGTTGTGATTGGTATTAATGGTCTTAGTTTCAAATCATTCCATGTAAGCATTCGCTATCCAGTAAGTGCTGATAAGTATCAGAACCCAAATAAATTGCCACAGATGGAAGAAATCAATATTCTCAGTAGGACAACGGAGGTTCGAGAAGATAAAAGAACTGACCTGGGAAGAACAGCACGTACCTATATTTGAGAAGATCGATATTATTATGCTCCAAGACTAGGAAAAACCTGCAAAAGAACCACACAAAAAACGATCAAAACTTGAAATTCGCCAACAGTCAGGAACCATCAGCGAAGTAGTAGTAATAAGGACATTCGTAAATATATCTTCCAGTAACATTTCTAGCTCCGATTAAACAATATTGAGCAAAGGAGGCTTAACTTTACCCTTGCCCCCGACGTTGGACATAAAAAAGACTCCGCAGAAAACACTACAACTGCATATATAGGAAACAAGGGCAACTAATGCCACATAGGGGGAACGAGCAGCAATTAAGGACCTACAATAGGACAAGAACACCAAGATTCTTCCAGCAAACAAGGGCAACGTTCAGTAATAATGGATGCACAGGAACATGACAAAAAGATCGCAGAATCGCTCGCTAAAGACTAATATAGGTCAATATCTAGTGACCCTGCTAAAATAATTAAAGGAAAAATCTACCGCACACTGTATAATAATAATATAAGAACTACCTCTCTGATAATATTGTCACGACTAACAACCATCCGAACGTTTTTGTGCTACCCTATAGAACTAGCCGCCGCGCCGTGCCCCTCGCTTCTCTGTCTGTATGAATCATCGCCCGGCCGGCCGCGAAGTTTCGGGATAGCTGGAATTATCTCGATGGCCTCGTCGAGATCATATAGAGTGGCCTCGGAATACTTCCCGAATATTCGTTATAGATTTCAGATTATATATAAGCAGACCTAAGGCGAATGTTGGTTAGTTCAGTTCAGTTAATCATTGAGTGTTGAATAGATATTAGTTGTAAAGTTATAAGAGTAGTATAGAGTGTTAAATTGTATACAGTGGTAGTGAATAAAGAGAGTATTAGTTGAAAATAGCAAAGTTGTAATTCTGTTAAGAACCCACGGGAAAAACGTAACATTTGGTGTCAGAAGTCGTATTGTGAAGGGACCGGACTTGCGAAGTATTTTTCGAGGAAAGAAGAGGTACAAGTACGTCAACGAGACCGTTTGATTGGTGGATTCTGGTTAAAGTTTATAACATTCTAAGGTCAATACAAGGAACAAACGGCAGAAATGGAGCAAATTAATAAAATGTTGGCCGATTTCATGGAAAATCTAAATGCTAAGAGACAAATAAACAGGACCGGCTGCAGAAAATTTTTCAAGATCAAGAAGATAAAAAGCAAGCGGATCGGGAAGAGGATGAACGTAAAAGGCAAGCAGATCAGGACCGGCTTCAGAAAATTTTGCAAGACCAAGAAGACAAAAGACAAGCAGAACAGAACCGGCTTCAGAAAATTTTGCAAGACCAAGAAGACAAAAGACAAGCAGAACAGGACCGGCTTCAGAAAATTTTACAAGACCACGAATATAAAAGGCAAGCAGAACAGGACGATCGGCTTCAGAAAATTTTGCAAGAACAAGAAGACAAAAGGCAAGCAGAACAGGACCGGCTGCAGAAAATTTTACAAGACCAGGAAGATAAAAGGCAAGCAGAACAGGACCGGCTTCAGAAAATTTTACAGGACCTGGAAGATAAAAGGCAAGCAGAACAGGACCGGCTTCAGAAAATTTTACAGGATCAAGAAGATAAAAGGCAAATAGAACAGGACCGGATTCAGAAATGGATGCTGGATGTAGTTGTAGACGAGCAAGGTAAATTACAGAAAATATTGGACGAAAAATTTGAAAAAGAAGTAAACACTATACAAAAAGAAGTTGGAAACGTATAGAAAGAAATGAAGGATCTTCAAGCAGAAATTACCAAATTAAAACATCAAGGACCCACTGAGAGAGCATTCGCCTCAGGACAAAACATCAAACCTCCAACGTATGACGGTCAAACATCCTGGACAATGTACAGAAGGCAATTTGAAGCCGCTGCTGTTGCCAACGGTTGGAATAATGAAGAAATGGCTACATCACTAGTGGTAGCGCTTCGTGGATCTGCCCTGGAACTACTGCAGACCATTCCCATCAGCCAACAAAGGAAATATGACATACTTGTAGCTGTCCTGGAAAGACGATTTGGAGACCAACACCGAAGACAACTGTATCAGGCACAAGTAAAGTCTCGGCATCAGAAGCCTGGTGAAAACCTGCAAGAATTTGAGGCAGATATTAGACGTCTCATTCAATTGGCCTACCCGGGAGCGACAGAGGAATTTCAAGAGGAACTTGCTGCCCAATATTTCGTGGATGGTATCAGAGATCCAGAAACTCAGAAAATGCTACGCCTAGCCAAATTTGATAACAGCAGTGAAGCTTTGGGTCGAGCCCTAGAAATCGAGGCGGCCTGTAACATCTCCAAGCCAAAAATCAGAGCTGTATCCATCCAGGAAGAAAAGCCGACAAACAGCTGCGAATTAAATGAGATGGGTGAAATTTTGAAGAAATTAACGGAAGTTCTTCAGGCCACGGCGAGATTCCGGGAGCCAAGGGAAGATAGGCCACGTAACCGAAATACATCAAATCAGTGCTATAGATGTGGCAGGACTGGACATTTCAAAAGAAACTGCCGAGTACAACTACGGTCTAGATCTCCATCCAGAGACGCTAGGGCCCCCAAGTCAAATCAGGAAAACTTCAATTAGTCAACATTGCGGGGCGGGTGTTGGCTAAAGAAGATAAAGCCCCCAGGATCGTCTCCATAAAAAGCCTAGGAAAAGCCGCCGACAGTCTAACAATTACAGGAAAGATCAACGAAAGAGCCATAACAATGACTGTTGACACTGGTGAGGCGGTATCTTTGATAAGGTCCAACAGACTGAATAGAGTAGAAGTTCTAGCCATATCAAAGAATGTAGTTTTGCGTACAGTTACCGGTGAGATAGCTGAAGTACTTGGGGAAATGGATATCGAACTTCAACTGGGACGAATTAAACTACACCACACAGTGTTAGTCGCCGACATCGAGGACGAATTTATTTTGGGGATGGATCTCATCGGTCAACATGGATTCTCTTTTGACAACAAGCTTAATCTTCTGAAGTTTGGCACCGAAGAGTTCATCCTTAACAAAACAGACGATGGCACACCGACTAAAGTAGTGGCGGCATGTACTGTCAGAATAAGCGGAAATACCGAGCAGATAATTATTGGGAAATTGGAGAAGGATTTTGGAGGCTGCATCGGACTTATCCAACACCACGATTTGCCTTGCAAACACCTCGTAGGCAAAGCACTAGTCAAAACCGACGGCTAAATACCGATAAGGATAGCAAATATTTCATCCAATTCCATCAAAATCAATAAAGGAGATGTAATAGCCACCTGCGAGCCAGTGCAGTGGGTAACCAGTTGCGAAACGCAGTCAGAAGTAACACCCTCAACATCACCTAAGGAAGTCCTAGAACATTTCCAGAAGTCGTGGCAACATCTGTCTTCCGAAGAACTGAAGAGAGCTACACAATTTATCAAAGAGCAGAGTACAGCCTTTGAAAAGAAAACATCATAATACATAAAATCGACACTGGGAGTGCTCACCCCATACGGCAGCATCCTCGGAGGTTACCAGTGGCGAAGCAGCAAGAGGTTACCACATTAGTGGATAAAATGTTTGAAGATGGAATTATTGAAGAGTCATCAAGTCCATGGTCATCTCCTGTTGTCTTAGTCACCAAGAAGGATGGGACTACCAGATTCTGCGTGGACTATAGAAGGCTCAATGACGTCACCAAGAAGGACAGCTATCCACTTCCCAGAATTGACGACACGTTGACGACACTAGCAGGTTCTCATTGGTTCTCAACACTCGATCTAAAGAGCGGATACTGGCAAGTAGGTATTGACGAACAGGATAAGGAAAATACTGCCTTCTCTACCGGAAGTGGTTTATATCAGTTTAAAGTTATGCCCTTCGGACTATGCAATGCCCCCGCTACTTTTGAGCGTCATATGGAAGTAGTTCTACGAGGCCTCACTTGGAAGACATGCCTGGTCTATCTTGATGATATAATGGTAATGGGAAAAACTTTCGAAGAGCACCTACAAAACCTGCATGAAGTTTTTACTAGGATCAAGAATGCTCAGCTCTTACTGAATCCAAAGAAATGTTTTCTCTTCCAACAAAAAGTCGATTTTCTCGGACACGTCGTGTCATCAGAGGGAATCCAAACTGATCAACGAAAGATAACAGCAATCAAAGACTGGCCTCATCCTCGCGACAAACACGAACTGCGGAGCTTCTTTGGTTTATGTACTTATTATAGAAGATTTGTCGAAGGATTTGCAAATATAGCTGCACCTTTACATAAGCTCACTGAAGAACGAGCAAATTATAACTGGGATCATAACTGTGATTCTGCGTTCAGGAAATTAAAAGCGGCTCTATGTTCTAGTCCACTATTGGGATATCCGGAACAAAAGGGTAAATTTGTATTGGACACAGACGCCAGCAACACCGGCATCGGAGCAGTTTTACCTCAAGTACAAGCAGGAGAAGAACGGGTTATCGAATACTACAGTCGAACACTTTCGAAACCTGAACGTAACTACTGTGTAACCCGAAAAGAGCTTTTGGCAATAGTACGGTCTGTTGAGCATTTCCATCAATATCTGTACGGGCAAGAATTTCTGATAAGGACTGATCATGCAGCACTTAAATGGCTTTTGGATATGAAACAACCTGAAGGACAGGTAGCCAGGTGGCTTGAAAAGTTACAACAATATAACAAATAAAGGACTTGCTTTTAAAACTCTGTGGGCTCAGTGGGAATGGTGGAAAATGGACTTCTTAAACGAGCCTGGGAAAGCGCCGATGGAAAAGTAGTGAAGACACAGTTAGTGGTACCAAGGAGGAAGATATCGGAAGTTCTGGAAGAAGTTCATAATGGAAAGTCTGGTGCTCATCTCGGAGTGAACAAAACGATTGACAAGATTCGCGACAGATTTTACTGGGTCAACTACTGCCAGGATGTGAAATCGTGGTGTCGGCAGTGCTCAACCTGTGCCGCAAGCCAAGGACCCAAAACAAGATCTAGGGGCAAAATGAAACAGTATAATGTGGGCCTACCGTTTGAACGTATCGCCATTGACGTAGCTGGCCCTTTTCCAGAAACAAATAATGGTAACAGGTACATTTTAGTGGCAATTGACTACTTCAGTAAATGGCCTGAAGTCTTTGCAATCCCCAATCAAGAAGCTGTTACCATAGCAGAGGTCCTTGTGAATAACCTATTCAGCAGATTTGGTGTTCCGTTAGAGCTGCACTCAGATCAAGGACGCAACTTCGAATCCAAGGTTTTCCAGAAAGTCTGTGATTTACTCAACATCCATAAAACACGGACTACCGCCTTACATCCACAATCAGACGGCATGGTTGAGAGGTTTAACAAGACCATTGAAGAATATTTGTCAAAGGTCGTAGATGAACATCAGAAGGATTGGGACCAACACATACCACTATTTTTAATGACCTATCGATCAGCAGTCCATGACACGACAGGACTAACACCAGCCATGGTTTTATTTGGAAGAGAACTCCGCTTACCCTGCGACCTATTATTCGGAACGCCAGACAACCAGGATATGGAAATTCAAGACTACGCGGACTCCCTTAAGGAAAAGTTACTATACATCCATGAATTAGCCAGAGAAAACACGGAGAAAGCCAGTGACCGAATGAAGACACGATATGATCTCAAAGCTAATTCTATGGGATTTCAGATGAACGATAAAGTCTGGTTATATAATCCGCAAAGGAAGAAAGGAAGATCTCCCAAGATAACGCCAGTATGGGAAGGACCCTTTACAGTCATCAAACGAATTAATGACGTTGTGTATAGAATTCAGCGTAGTCCCAGAAGCAGACTGAAAGTTGTTCACCTCGACAGACTGAAAGCATACCACGGACATGCAGTATCTGATCGGGACGATCAGGTTTAAGAGGGAGGCAATGTCACGACTAACAACCATCCGAACGTTTTTGTGCTACCCTATAGAACTAGCCGCCGCGCCGTGCCCCTCGCTTCTCTGTCTGTATGAATCATCGCCCGGCCGGCCGCGAAGTTTCGGGATAGCTGGAATTATCTCGATGGCCTCGTCGAGATCATATAGAGTGGCCTCGGAATACTTCCCGAATATTCGTGATAGATTTCAGATTATATATAAGCAGACCTAAGGCGAATGTTGGTTAGTTCAATTCAGTTAATCATTGAGTGTTGAATAGATATTAGTTGTAAAGTTATAAGAGTAGTATAGAGTGTTAAATTGTATACAGTGGTAGTGAATAAAGAGAGTATTAGTTGAAAATAGCAAAGTTGTAATTCTGTTAAGAACCCACGGGAAAAACGTAACAATATTACAATATCGATTCCACCACATCATAGTAAGGCACCACATCTTTATGTGCTTTCAAAAATTCACAAAGATGATATGCAACTTATACCTATCACTACTTCAAGAGATTCAGCAACAAGTAGATTAAGTAGATTTCTCCTCTAAATTATCCACCATTAGTCGGCAGAATTCCTTCATTTGTGAAGAATTCTAAACACTTTGTAGAAATCCTTAAATCATAGAATTAGGTCCTTCAAACAAATTTGTCAGCTTTGACGTTTCGAGGGATCGTGGAGCATTGTTGAGGCTAGATTGACACATTTTTAGAAAAAACTTCATCATTCCTGGAGGGTGTGATGGAGCTCTTTAGCTAAAGCTAGGTTTTATGCCCAGTGATGAGAGCCCACCGATGGGTTCCCGACTCTCTCCAGTAATAGTAATATGGAATGATTTGAAACTAAAGCCATTAATACCGCGATCGTCAAACCCAAAATTTGGCTGCGATATATTGACCATATTTTCATAATCTGGAATGGAACTGATAGACAGGTAGACTCCTTTCTCGGTCATCTTAATTCCATTAAATTCCCTATTGAGAAAGAGAAGAACCGCTGTTTACCGTTACTAGATGTTCTTGTCAGTAGGAAAAAGGGATTAATTAATATTTTTGTTTATAGGAAACTAGCCCGCATGGGTCAGTATCTTAACTTCTGGCCAAACCATTCTCAAGCAATCAAGCTAGGAATGTTTAAAACGCTATGTAAGCGAGCAACTACATTACGCAGTGACCAAGCTGATGCTGAATTGAGCAATAGCACGATGAATCTGCTTCAGAATGGTTATATGGAGAGGTCCATAAATAAGATTATAGAGAATCTGTAACGTAGAACCAACAGCACGACCGTCTGAGCAAGACACCCCCTCTCTCTTAACGATTTCGTATGTAAAAGGAACTTCCGAATATATTAGACAAATAGCTAAACACTAGAAAATCAAAACTGTCTTTAAGTCGGGATCAACACTAAGAAGCGTCTTAACAAAAGCAAAACCTAATTCATCAAAACAAGATAAAGAGTGTGCTTTGCGAAGGAGAACACAGGTCCATCGACATATAAATACAAAGTTGACCAGCTGCAACGTCCCCAACAGCAACATTCACAACCGCCCTCAGGCAACATTTATAAACCCGCACCGCCGCCGACAAGACCTGCATGGCAGAGGACCGGATCGAGAGCAGATGAAGCCAACTTTAACGCAGCCTTTCCACCTATAAGAAGAAGCAGTGCTAGTGCTCGCGATAATGCCAGTGCTACGCGCGAAAGTGCTCGAGTGCATAGCAATAAAAATCAAACCGTAAATAAGAGCAATCTTAACCCTACAGGCGATGCAGTAGTTGAAACATTCACTATACTTCAAACCGTTACAGATAAAATTAATAGCCTAGTTGACATGGAAGAACTCCTTAAAGCGCTTGAAACCTTCGCCAGCATGCTAGATGCTTGCGAAGGTAACAAGCAAGCTATCTTGCAGGCAACCTTAAGGTTTTTCTCAACTGAAATTGATAAATTTAACTTTTAATTAACTTTTAACTCGTCTCCTCAATGCAATTTGCTTTCTTTTTATGATAGCGCTCAAAAATGTACTTATTGTATAGTTTCTGTTGTGTATGTCATCACTAAGTAGGTTTTTTTTTCAATGTTTTTCCTACCGATCTTTCTCTATACGTTCTTTTCTCACTGTAATACAAGATTTCTAGCACTCACAACACTTGTGTCAACAACTTACTGCATCACGGTTGAAGGGCATTGCCTAAGTAACTTGAATACCTGTCTGGATTGCTGTTGACTTATTAGTACAAGTCTGTCCCCTACTATGTAGGGTAACCCAGGAGGAGTATGTGCACGTTGTTGACAGATGTAAGCTAGTAAGTAAGCATGAGTATTGTAAATTTTATAGGAAATAAATGATTCTGAAAACAAAAAAACACATACAGAGAGGGAAAAACCAAGATCAGAGATCGCTCTCCATGTTTGGTTCAAACAAGATAACATTAAAGGTTGGAGGCGCGAGGTCTATAAGGAACCCCTACTGGAAAAAGCGCAAGTTTAAAGAACCTATTTTCATTAAAAACAATGAGAATATCTTCAGCAATACAGCGTAGAAATAGCCACTATTTGGCAAACAACTAGATAGAACAACGCCCTCAGTGGATAGTCCCACGCTTGACTGCACCCAGCTCGATCACGGGTGAGCGCCTTGCTCTAGTTTATAAGCTCAGTAGACTTAAGATTTAGATTGGTTTACACTTGATAATGGACAGAGATAGTGCTGTACGAGCACTTGTGTAATTAAGTTAAATAAAGGCAATGGAACCTTGAAATTCTCTTTTTTAATACAATGTTTTGATTTTATTAATTTCATTTTACCATTGGATATGTAACTCCTATTTTTTAAAAGTACAATAGTCTAAATAGTCTAGTAACTAGTGTAATCTAATAGGACGGAAAGTATGAAAGTAACGATATAAAAAATAACGAGTCCTAATACACAAAGTAGATAATCGTTAAAAGTTCTTAAAAGTCACGAAAGTTTGCATCACAGTTACGTTGAGAGCTATAGTTAAATATTGCAATTAGTTATCTTCAAACCACTGAAACATTTATGAAATTTAATACTATCTACAAATTTTCCAAATTTTTAAAAACTTCTATTATCCCATTTTTCAAATCGGGTGACAAAGAGGAAATTAACTAATTATAGACTGATAGCAATAGCCAGTGTTATCTCCAAAATGGTCGAAGCATGTGTTGAGGATACGCTGACTAACTTTATCAACGCAAATAAAATTATATCAAATTGCCAATTTGCATTTAAAACGAATTGTTCGACTGAGAACGCACTTTTGGAGGTGACAAACTTTGTAACTGACAGTTTTGGAAAGAAACTTAAGCAACTTGTGGCATTCTTGGATTTGTCTAAGGTCTTCGATACACGGATTTTACTTCGTCGATTAGAATTAACTGGAATCAGAGGCCCTTGAAATATTTAGAACCTACTTAAGTGAATATCGCAAAAAGTGAAGTGGAAGAGGAGGTTATTGTACTACTGAGCACGGCTTTAAGTCCTGTTTTAGTCTCAGTATACGTCAAAAGAAGTTCCAAAATGTAACGCCGGCGCCGGGCAGTATTGTCTGCTTTGCTGATGATACTGTCGTACGTATTAGGGATGGAACTTGGACCCTAGCCTATGAGAGAGCCAAAATGGTTCTTGCCGAGGCCAAGGCTTAGCTTGATTACGGTCTGCTCACTCTTCATGATGACAAATCTTTATTAGTCATCCCTTTAGTCATCTCTTTTTACCAAATAAAGAGGCACCTGAAAAACTTCCTCGCTGTTCACTCTGATCAATGGTCTAGACATGATTACCATTGTGGTTGGAGGATTCATTCGGAGATTTGCAAAGTACTTGGGTGTATTATTTGATATGTTTCCTGGGGTGGGATGTATACTGTAAGTATGTTACTAAAGAGCTCAGGAAATTTCTTTTTAAATTGTACCAACAAAGATAATTTTAACCTTAACTTGTTAACTACGGTATTGTGGCTTGGGGTGCGGCTTCTAAGTGAATATTATATTCCACTCTCACAGCAGAAGAATTTAGTATGAAAACCATGTTGCATATGTATGTATGTATCTCACCGGTCTAATATTTAGAGAGTCCTCTTTGTTGAATTGAGAAACCTTCTTGTTAAAAATAACGTATTGTGTAGCCATATCAGGCAGAGTAACTGTGAAACAAGGTCAGTGACATGTGAAAAGGTTCATTCTAAAAATTAAATTATTGTTCTTCCTCTTACTACGCCCTTTCCTTCCGAAGGTTGATGATCCGAATAGCAATTGTAGTCTTGGAAACTGCAGTGCGAAAAATTTCAGTAAACGAGCGGTCAAACAATTTTCTCAACTCCTTTAGCCAAGAGTTCTAGCGCCTTCCCACTTCCCAGCACTTTACCTACTACTATTATGAGTCGGAACAACTCGTATCTTTCACCTCCCACCACATGGCCCGAATTGTAAGCTCCAGAGTGAGGTCTGATCTTGTAAAAAATGTTTTCATATCCACGAAGGTTTTCCTCGCCTATTCAGTCCTTGAGAGTATTTCCTTTTTCGGGTCACATTGACTATTGATGTTTGATAGCGCCTAGACATTTTATTGATGTGACTTGTTCAATTATAGTGTGTTACAGGTGTTCATTTATCGGTGTCTTTAAAATAGCAGTGTTTGGTGTTGGAGACATTACCGAACATTTAGCTAAAGTGAACTACACTATCCAGTACGTTTTGTAGTTCTTGTTCATCATTTACTATTATAACGGTATCGTCAGTGTATCTTGACTCCACCCAATGCCTCCTTAAATATAATTTCCGAGTAGTGATAAGACAACTTTGACGAACTCCTTTTTTGAACAACATGTCTTCTGATATTGCTTGACCACTGCCGTTTGAGGCCAATAAAAGATTATGCGCAGAGCCTGCTCGGCGACTCTGAGTGCTCTTAAAATGCTGATCATCTTTTAGTGTTGTAACGCAATCAAATTTAATGTTTTTCGACGCATACACATTTAGGTTCATGTTTCTACACCTTTGTGTCAGTACATTTAGAGAGAACATGGTTTCACATGTGCCCAATCCATTTCGAAATCCAAACAGTTTGCTATTCAATTGGTGTTCGCATCTTCAGTAGACTCGCGTGTGGATGATTTTAAGGATAATTTTTAGTACGTGGGACATAAGACTTATCATTCTATAGTTATCCCATTCTGAAGAGTTAGATTTTTTGACAGTTATACATGTTTAACCACTCTAATGGTAACTTGGCCGAGTTATAGATTCTGTTATAATGATGTTATTAAATCCAAACTTTTGTCCTTATTCTTTGCGATTATTCAAGTATTTTCGCATACATTTCGTTAGGGCCGATAGCTCTTTTCCCACTCTGTACTCTTATTGCATGCAAAACTTTGGGTCTAGATATTTCTGTACCTCTTTCATTTATATTGGAGTCTATCGGTGGTGGTAAGTGAGGTCTGCCATCGTCGAAATGTGATTTAAACATATTGCTGCTTGACTTCTGCGCTTAGAATTATTTCGTTATTATTATCCCTTAAAATTGTTACTTCAGGATTTCTATATCGAACTGTCATTTCCTTAATTTTTGTATGCATGTTAAAGATGTCACATTTTTCTTGTAGTTGTTCTATCTCTAGGCATTTTGTTGACATCCACTTTTCGTTTGCCTCTCTATGTTTTTCCGAATGGTTATTTGAATGCGTTTTTACTTTATGCGGTGTGCTCTATATTTCCGTGTTTCTATCATGAAGGCCAAGATTTCTTGTGTCATCAACTCTTGCTTCTTGATGCTTATTGTGAATCCCATGTCTTGTTCTTGAATTTTCGTTATTTTTATCTGTCTCTTTCCAAATTTTCTGGATGTCATCTCCCTGTGTAGATTTTTGTCCAATTTTTAAGCTTTTATGCGATGTTTATTTTTTGCGATTCTTTCTCTTTTGATTATTGCTATCATAACGAAATATTGTAGGGAACTGTTGTAATGTAGAGATAGCCGAATAAATACAGCCATAGAAACATTAGTCTCAGAGGTTGATCGCATTACAATAATTGCAAGGTTTTTAATTTTTCTGAAGTCGAGAGAGAAGAATGTAATTTTGAGATTCGAACAATACCAATGCAGATCCAACTTTTGTTTTTAGAAGATCACGAACAAGTACATGGTGTTGGAAAGATGCTAGATAAAGTTGCAGTTAACGAGCCATCATCTAGCAAGTGCCCGTAGCTTTGCAAAGACTTTCCTGAATTTATAGTAACAACATCCTTGGTTTTGCACGTACTTTCCGTAGACTCTATCAATTAGAAAACCATTACACACTCCGAGACGTGTCCATGGTATTATTTTGTCAGAGCGGTACGCTAAGTCATGCAGATTAATAATATATTTATATACTACTAATTTTCCAATTTATAATTTAAAATATGTATATCCCTCTTAACTAAATACCTGCTAATATTATTCAAAACCTAAAAGTTACTTTCAATAATTATAAATCTATTTTTTTTTAAGATTGCAAAAAATATAGGCACATTTTCACCCAATTTTTTTAATTACCAAAAGATGCAGAGTAACAGTAAATGCATTAGTACTTCATCGATCGGCAACTATGCGCTAGCCTGTATTAATACGTAGATATATTTTTTGGCATACATTGATAAGTTCAGGAAGGAAATAACATCAATTTGGACCACTTTTCTTTATCAACCGAACATAGGCATTCCGATATGGATCTTTTAGCGTCGAACTCAGATTGATCATTACTCGCATTTATTTTAAGACTGGACGAAAATGTCACAGGTATGTCAAGTATGTATACAACTTTCAACACTTATATCAGATCAAAATGAAACAAAATATCGACAATCGGATAAACTGTTAAATATTCAACAGAAATTCATTCATAGAAATGATTTAGTTTACCTTTATTTATTTCTTTATTCTTATTAATCACTCGGGCTGCTAATTTCTTAAGCGGGAGAATTTCTCTACAAGCAACATAATTTTCGGGAAACTCGCCTGAGTCACTTAAACTTCCTGGAGTAGAATCGTCTAGACCACTATCGGGGGTAACATTTTCTATCCAATTTGAAGCTCCTGGGAAGAACTGCGAACATACTGCAGCGTTTGTGTCTATTGGCCGACTGGATGTAGGAACTATGAATTCCTCATCGGTGTTACATGAAGTACCTAAATATTAAAAGTACTTAATATAGCTCTTAAGTCTATTTGAATTCATAAAATATTATGCATGTTACTAACATCCGATACAAATTTTATATTTGAAAGTTACCATATGACAACAAACGGAATAACCATAAGATAAAACGTCTTTATGTTCAAAAATTTAAAAATATTTTGCAAAATACATGATGGTTTAAAAAAGCCACTGTTTTAAAAGGATGATGGTTCGGGAGCAAATATTTGGAATATGAAAAATGTAGATTGGGCTAGAAGCCAGAATATTTATGACCGGTTTTTCACGTTAAACCTATTGGTCTTTTATAATTTGAACGTCTCTAAAATTTATAAATCTATAAAGGATGTGGGGACACATCGAAAAAGGTTAACATTACAACATTACATTTAAAACTAAAACAGGTTACCCTTGTACAAGTCTAAAATTCATATTTTTGAAATACTAAGTTGGAATTTGGAACTTTTGGGAAAATTTTCCGAAGCGGAATTTTTACACTCGGCGCGTATTTCCCTAAAGTTTGTTTCAAAATTAGAGAAAGTAATAAAACAATAATAAAACATCCCAGAAAAGTCCAATTTTACAACATCGTTTGGGTCATACATGGGCGTAATATCTGCTTTTCGTTTCACACAAACATTATTGCTCACACACCTGCCTATAATAACCTTCAAATTAGAAGGCAAAGAAAAACATATCAGTGTTTGGTTATTTTCTGGTAAGAAGTGAAACTGTTTGTTCCTGAAAATTGCTAGCCTTCCTGATTTTGTTGCTATGAGAAAAGTTAGTGAAGGTGCTCTGTTTATAATAAATAAAAAGGTATTAGTGTTAGCGCCTGTAATGCCCTTAAACACCAAAACCCAACAACTGATGTTGCAAAAATAGTTGAAATGTGTTAAAAAATGTCTGAAATCGAAAAGCCAACAATATACAGACTATTACAAAAAAGTGGCTCAATTAGATCACCAAAAAAAAAAAACAGGGAAAAAGGAATGGCATCTATCATACAAAAACTGTTGTAAGACGGATCACATATTTATTTTATTTTTAGAAAGAAATACCCACCTTATGTAAAATAATGGCTAAGGTGCGAAAAGAAGAAAATATTCCGCCTATAAGCAAGACGATACTATGGAGAGTTCTACAAAAATGAATTTCCGTTACGAAAAACTGCAAAGTAGAAAAGACGAAATTATCCGTTGGCGAAAACGATATTTAATAGCAGTAAAACAATATGTAAACGTCCATTATTTGGACGAAAGTTGAATAAACGAAGGATACACGATAGGCAAAATATGGCGGGATAAAAATATAACAAGTTCGCGCCAAGCTTTCATAGAAAGTTTCCACAGTAGGAATATATGGGCATGATGGCGCTCCTAGGAACATTCCGGAGGTAAACTCCCCGGCCATTCGGGCGCCGGGTGGCCCTGGAGGCTCTTCTTGCAACGTTTCACAGTCAGCAAGGATACCGAACCAATTTAGAATAGATTTCTGCAACATAATCAAAATGGTCTTTATTAAACAGTTATAAAAAAAAACAAACAATAAAACAATATAACTCCAAGTGCAAAGACAAGAGAATAATGGCGAAGTCTAGCCGAGGGCTACTCATACTCAACCATTAAACCCCCGAGTCCGCACTGTATAGATGGCAAAGATAGAGAAAAAAAAATACATGAAAAACATTCATTGAGACTAAGTCAACATTCTAATAAAATATTTACTGAAAGGGCTACCAGGAACAACCAAACAAAACTTCACATCCTTTATAAGCACCAACTTCACAATAACTCATTCTTTCTCATTAACAAATCAAATTAAACACACCATAACTGTAACTATTGCTTTTCAAACAAAAAATTTTTAACAGAAAATTTAAACCTTTTTAAAGACAGAGTCTTAAAATCATTTGGCACGAATTGTACTGTTTTATGGCATTGTAGGCCATACATGTTTGGTATAAAGCAGTGCGATGATGCGGAATGGTGAATTCGAAATTTTGCCGAGTATTCACACTGTGAACTCTATTTCTAGGGATAAAACATCTTTTTGACCGTTCAGAGGTGTGAGGGTAGTTAAGAAGCTTATGAATCTAGTTGTTAAGATGTAAGATTCTTCTATTTGCCATATTCAACCAACCCAATTCTTTATTTCTATGAGATATATGTTCTCGTTTTCGCAAATCGAGTTTTGTATTTTCTGAATCAATTTTTTAGAAGTGGAGTCGAGAATTCCACCATAGATGAGATCACAGTAATTCAAATTGGAAAGTATTAAGGATTCACACAAATCTTTTCGAATTTTAGTATCTAGATAATATCTACTATTATACAACATTTTTAGTTTACAGAAGGAAACCTGAATCAATCTGTCCGTGTTCTCCCTGAATCTTAATTTTGTATCTAACTCAAAATCTAAATTTCTTGCATTTTCAACAATCTTTACAGGTGTGTTATCAATTTTCAAGGTTAGATTATTCCTAAGTTGTCGTATTTTCTGTTGATTACCAAAAAACATAATATTAGTTTTTTAACGAATTGAGTATCAGGTTGTGCTTAAGTGACAATTCCTTTGTTCTTGATAAATCATTATTAACAATAACACTGGCCTGATTAAAATCTTCTTGTTTAAATTGAAAGTTTAATTGGGTATCATCAGCAAAAGCTTGGGAATCACAATTGTTAACAGAATTCAGAATATCTGTAGTATATATGATAAATAAAAGCGGCCCCAATACAGAGCCCTGCGGAACAGAACAGAAGACTACGTTTGTTTATAAGCTACACTTTGACTGCGTTTGTTAAGATAAGATTCTATCAAACGGTAAGCTTCACGCTCAAAACCTGTAAATTTTGCTAATAAAAGTTTATGATTTATAGTGTCAACGCTTTCGAGAAATCCAACAAAACCAGCACACTGACCAACCCTTTATCATAAGCTTCACAAATGTAATTTGTAATGTTAGCTAAGGCATCAACAGTTGAAAAGTTTAATCTAAAACCATTTTGACATTTAGGCAATAAATCATGAATTGGGAAGAACTCAAACATTTGTTTATATAATATTGTTTCCATTATCTTGGAGGCTACCGGAAGAATGCTTATTATCCGTAAGTCTGAAAAGGTTTATGGACCTGCCTTTTTGGATAATGGAATTCCAAATGCCTTTTTCCAGACTCCAGGAAAATAGCTACGTTCGATGCATGAATTGATAATGTGAACCAATAAGATATCAATGAAGGGACTACAGTATTTAAACATTGAACGGGATATATCATCAAAACTAGAAGATTCACTTTTCAAAGAGTGTAAAACGCCATGGACTTCATCACAATTAGTCATTTTAAAATTAAATTTATTATTATTGACATCTTGAAAAAACTGAGAAAAGAATTGATTAATTTTACAGAGATCAGACAAATGTAATGGCAGTGAGTTTTTGCCAGGTGCGTTGGATATGTTTAGATTTTTAAGTGCATACCAAGTGCTTTTCGGGTTTCTTTCTCTTGAGACGGCTTCCAGATATTCTTTTTTGTTAGTTCTAATTAGCTACTACCTGATTACGCAAGCTCTTGTATCTGATCCAATATTCATCCTTTTTGTTTTTTTTTTGAAATCAGACAAAATTCCATCTCTTTGGACCATCATATTTTTAAGTTCTCTAGTTAACCATGGTGCCCTCGGCTTTGTGACTCTGATAGTTTTTTTTGGGAGCATGACGATCGAAGGTGGATAATATGAATTGTTTAAAAATATTAACTTTTTTGTCTATATCCCACTCAAGAAATATCCTTTGCCAGGGCAGCTCAGACAAATCACGTAAAAATTATCATGATGAAAATTTTGAAACTGCCTAACTGATATTAATTTTGGTGACATTTTAGTGAAATTATTTCATGCGATTTCACAAAAAACGAGCCTGTGATCAGATATATGGTCAACATTTAAAGTGCTACATTTATTTACCAACAAATTATTTGAGACAAAAACCGGATCGATCAGTTTGCTGGTTGTCCGAGTTATTCTAGTCGGTTCTTTTAACACTTGCGACAAGTTAAATGACTAGGCATTCAGTGACCAAGTTTGGTGTTTGCAAGAAATTAACATTATAATCCCCAAGTCCAACGACGTTATCAAACGAGCCACAAACAAAAGAAAAAGCGTCTTCCAAATATTCAATAAACTGATTCATATTACATTTAGGGGGTCTATAGACAACGCCCACGGTATATTTTTTCCTTTGAAACACAATTCTCAAAAATAAAGAATCAATTTGTTCCGGGTTATCAAAATCCAGGCAAGGGTATTCTGTTTTAACATAAGCTCCCACACCACCCCCACGAGAGAATAATCTATTTTTATTATAAAACTTATAACCAGGAATATTAAACACATTACGAGGAAAATCCACCTCACTGATCCATGTCTCACTTAAGACTACCACATCATATTAAAGAGGCCTAAATAAAAACATTACCAACAACTACAAGCAAACAGACCACACATACTGACCCTTACAGAAACAAAAGTATGTTCTACAACAACAACAGTAAACCTCTACCTTATTAACCATACATAACTTCGGAATATTACTTTTTGTCCGAAGCGACGTTTCGTGCGTCCGCGAGGAAACACTCGAACCGAGCAACCTAGACGTCATGTGGCTCAAGTTCACTCCCAAGGGATTAACCAAGTTCATATGCTGCGATAGAGCCTACCAAAGCTTTTTTACAACACTAGCTACCACTTTTGACTGAATACAGGTCGACCACCCCAATTCAGAAATAATCATTCTGGGAGATTTCAATGCCCATAACACCAACTGGCTCAAACACCATAACAAGACCGACAACGAATGTAGAGAAGCTGAAGCATTTGCCATCAGCTACGGGCTTATTCAACTTATAGTCTCAACCACTCGGATCCCAGAGGGGCGAATTTGCCGCCCTCCTGGATCTTCTTCTAACCACAAATCCTGATCAGTACACAATTACAGTTGGTCTGCCATTTGGTACTACCGACCGTAAACTTATTACAATGGTTTGTGACCTGCCACTAATACAGAAGAATCCATCATTGCCTCGTAACATATGACATTATAATTGTGAAAACTGAGAGGATCCAAGAGAGCTCTACCTAGATTTTCCTTGGCTCGACGCCTGATTTGGCTAGAGCGCACCCGTTCGCCGTACAACTGGAAACACATAGAACGTCGCTTTACAAGGACTCCTTTGTCTGGCACACTGTGGAACTCACTCCCAGGACATCTGTTTGCCCCTAATTACAACCTACAACTACTTAAGAACCGTGTCAATAAACATCTTCGCATACACACCGCTGAGTCCCATAGGATCTCCCTTTAGACTGTGCGTGCCACTTCCATGAAAAAAAGAAAGACGGTCTACTGGAATTAAACCGCCTTCTGGTAAAGGAAGCCGGTTAATAATCACACATATGGCTTTGTAGATAGCGGTTTACTAGAATTTCGGTCAAAGAAAACTGGTGATAATCATGAGGGCATGAAGGGAGATGTTTTCGAACAATATTTTGAGCAGATGCTAGACCTCATTCCTCCTCAGTCAGTTATAGTTACGGACAACGCTAATTACCACTCCAGAAAACTTGGAAAACTATGAACTTCTTCTTGGAGAAAAACGATACATCCGATGGCTTTCTTCAAAAGGAATACCATATGAAAAAGATATGATTAAAAAGGATCGTTAATTTAAATAAGCCTCCTTGCACAAAACATGTGACTGGTGAAATGACTATAAACAGTTAAAGGTATCGTGGCAATGCATAACTCTACTGGTAAAATAAAAGACGTTAAAAGTAATTTTTCAAGAGGCGTTAAAGCAAGTCGATTCCCAAAAGTGAAGTAAATGTACATGGCATGCATTTAAAGAAGAGAAAAGAATGTAGGAACTTGGTGGTGCACTATGAGACTATACAGGCGCTAATTACTTCTCAGGATACCAATGAAGGCAGTACGACCAACACTCAGAAATTTAATAGGACTACTCAGAAAACGACTTCTCACATCTTTTCAACGTTAAATTGCTGCAATAAGAGCCCTTTTAAGGTCAAAATATAAAACTTGTTAAACTATTGTTTGGTATTTTATTATTTTAAATATCTTGCCTATAAACACGATCCTGGCATACTGATTTCCTTCAGAAATAGTAAAATCCACTGGTTTGCACTTAATATCAAACATAGTTTTTGCTACTATCTGTAACTTTAAAAGGAACTTGGGGTCATTAACAGCAATATCATCTTAGGAATTCCCTCAAATATTATACCAAGGCCAATCAATTACAGCGATGAGATGATGCGCGAATTCGGAATAAAATTGTCTTCCTGAGGGTAGCCAGCTTCAAAACCACTATGGTGGTTTGAACTAAAGTATATGCGAGGTACGTAAAGATTGGACTTTATGTCAGTTTCGATACTACTCTCATATTTCAGGAAAAAATTTATCCAATAGCACTATGTGAGAGGGATCTGGAAGACCGACACCTTGCACCCTAATTATCTAATTAAACACATTGATCTGGAATCCGTTATGGTGTTTTCTCATTGTGCTAGTGCTCCTGCACTCTTGCACTGTTGTGGTACTTGCTGCCTTGTAGTTAGTGAAATTGTGTTGGGATTTTGTGTGTATGTTCGGAGATTGAAGAAACGTAGTGAAGAAGGAACGCTTTGAACGCCGTGAAGCCGTTAGTGAGGAATCGAGAGTTTTGTTTTTGCGGTTTGAGCAGACAAGAGAATTTCTGCAGAAACCTAGGCGAGGCTGATCGATTCGGCTGTTATTGAGATCATTCTTGTATATAGTTATTAAATTTGAAGTTAAAAAAATTTTGGAAAATTTTGGTTACAAAGAGTTTTTAAAAAATTTTTAGTTTTGATAATTTCGAAAAATTTTTATCTTGGATTTATGAAAAGAAACGAACCTTTTTGAACAAAATTTTGAAAATTCGTAATTTGAAAATTTTTGAGATTTTGAAAATTTTGAAAATAAGAATGATTGATATTTTTTTATTGGGTTTTTGATTTTTATATAGTGTAGTGTGAGTGTGATTTAGTGTTCTGGTGGAAGTAGTAAACTTTTGTGTACTATTCTGTTTGGGTGCGTAATTCTGCTGAATAGTGTTTTTATGATTGGATTTGTGTGATTGCGTATTTGTTCTAAGAATATTGTGTGTTTGCCTACCAAGTAGCTGTTGATTGTGTCTATTCTGAGATCGTTGTGTATATCTGTGTTGCGAACGTACCAAGGTGCGTTCACAATTTCTCTGAGTGTTTTGTTTTGGAATACTTGAAGTTTCTTTTTGGTCGTTTTGCATGCGATCTGGAATCGGTACAGGGTGAAGAGTACACCAAGGCACGCATGCATAGTACGGCTAAGCATATAATAATAACCAGATCGAGTAGAGCACACACACACTATCTGCCGTTTCCACAGTTGGCGAGGGCCACATTAGACCATAAGGTCGCAATGAAAAGTCCAGTACACGCTCAATCACTTTTTAGCCAAACTTATCCCGACAACGGTTACAATTATAATTTAAAATGTAGCAATCTCATCTGCCAGCTGTTTTTGAACCATCACGTACGATATTTTTACATTTTGGCGAAATCCAGTGACTACTATTAGTATATTTTTGTTTAGTTTCATTTAGTATTTTGGAAATTGTCAATGTACAATCTACTTTTTGGAACCATTTCCAATGGTAAATGTATATTTATTAAACTTATTCCTCTCACCATATCGGCATTTCGGTACAATAATGTACCAACTTCAACATACACACTATCTCATTTGACATACAGTAATATCTTAAACCATAAACAAATAAGTGTACAGGACATTTTAAACTCCACGGACTATTATTATTGACGTTTCTTGAGATCGAAAAAAGATACTTCTCTATTTTGGCTGGGGGCAAAATTTTTACGATCGCGCTGTTGCCAGATCTACTAATACATGATGCCAACTTTCTTATTTTAAATTGAGCACCCTGTATATATTTTTTTATTCTACGTAAAATTCTAAGCTCAATTAATGCATCATATCCTATCCGTAAAGTTATTAGTTTAGTAGATAGAAATAAATGAGAATCAAGCATTTGGACAATTTGAATAGGTGCAGAGAGAAAACAACTGGAGATGGAAAAAAACGATTTCCTATCTTAACTTTTAAAGAGCTACCAGATGGTACCAGCGATACCATTTTGCTGCTCCTTAAGATAGCACCAAAAATGTAAAAATTTACAGGGTGTTCCATTTAAAATAAAAAAAATTTCAGTAGTAGTTATGAGTAGATCTGGCAAATAACAATCTTATTGACTAAGCCAATGCTAAACTGGTAGAGAACCGCTACAAGGTATTGAAGTGGGGCTAGGTAGTCACAAAGAAATGAGTCTAGCTTGGGTTGCGGGGCACGAAGGCCACAGAGGCAACGAAAAAGCCGTTGAAATAGCCAAAGCAGGCTCGCCGGGCTCTTTTGTGAGACCAGAACGCTTTGGTGGGGTGGCCAGGTGCATTATTAAGACACTCGTTACGGAATAGATAGCAACGGAGTCACAGGAATGGTGGAATGTCCAATCAGGACAGACAAGCTAAGGATTTTATTAAGCGTTTCCCAGCAAAACTCACGGCTGACTTACTAAGCCGCAATAGAAAATGGTAGGTTCATTAACCAGTCATCGTCAACTAAAAAAAAACACTTAAGTCTGATGGGTCTAGATGAAAAAATTCTATGCAGCTTCCACCAAGATGAAAAGGAAACTGCAACCCACGTTCTATGCCTCTGTGAGGGCATCGTAAGGACACGTTTCAAACAAATAGGGCGAAAGAGCGAAACCAATCGAGCCAGTGGCTATGAAATATAATCAGAAATACGAAACTAGACGAGGTGCTCTAAAAATATGGAGAGCCACAATATATCGTACAGGTCGCAGTGGTGGACAGGCCGTTTTGGCACACTTCCAAAAAGTCTAATCTAATTTAAGCCAATGATATTACATTATATTCAATGTGACAGTTTGTTTAACCTAAAATAAATTATTAAATATTATAACATACGTCAGTGACATGATAAAAGCAAAGAAGCTACCAATATATGATCTTAGAAACAAAATAGCTCGGTTTTGGTCACTCACTTTGGAATTCACTTTTTATATTTATACTCCAGTACAACTAAACAAAAATTGATACAAATCGAAGGCACAGTACACTTGCTATTATCTGTGGTTCTATTCAATAAACTAAACATCACATTACATTTTCTCAAGAACGCTTTTTAGCCCAGACACTGCCGAAAAGAGGAAAAAAGACGAATGAGCTAAGCTAAGAAAAACCTTGGCACTTATTTTTAATTTATACCTCAAACCTTCAGTGTATCCAGTCAAATGGAAATCGAGTAAGGTGGTACCTATTTACAAGAATGGTCCTAGGAACCGTTCTTTACGCGATATTTGAGGGGTTTTTATTTGACATGATCCATCATGATGTGTCATCTAAAATAACATTTCTTCAGCATGGATGTTTGCCTAAAAGGTCAAATTTTACTAATTTGGCAGCATTTTCTCAATATATTCATGAATCTCTAAAAATATGGGACAAGTTGACGTCATATATGCCGACTTGGAGAAGATATTTGTAAGGCGCTGTGTTGTTATAAAGGCTTTATCGAACATGAATGTGACTCCTAATATAGTTCACTTGGTCAAATTGTATTTGTTTAATAGGGAGCAATATGTTGAGATCAAGGGTCCCAAATGCATCTGGTACAAGAGTGCATCTGGCGTGCCTCAAAGTTCTAACTTGGGTCCTTTACTTTTCCTGGTAGCTGTAAATAATATTCTGAATGTTGTTGGACATTCAAAGTCGTTGTTGTTTGACGATGATTTTAAACTGTTTTTAGAACTTACTACTCAGGATGACTGTGATAAACTGCAGTATGATTTGAATAATGTAACATACTGGTGTGACAGAAATGGCTTGAATTTAGATGTAAACAAGTGTTAATGTATATGGTTTTCATTGAACCATAATGTTTTTGTCAACGAGTATAGAATCAATGATGTCAAATTAAAATGCGTAAGTAGTCAACGCGACTTGGGCATGTCTTCTACTGAGCACATTGTCACGAAGATCCTGAAGGCACTGTTGTCAGAAATTCTAGGCATTTTAGCATTGACGTAAGTTTTAAATTGTTTGACAGTTTGGTACTGCCAGTACTTGAATATGTCATATTGGTAGTGTCATATGGTCTCCCCAATATAATGGTGTGGGTTAAGTTTATCGAAGGAGCTCAGAGAACGTTTTTAAAATGTATGTTTTTTATAAAGTTTGGTTTTTATCCACAGCGCGGCTTTGATAATGATTATTTGTTGAGCATCTTTAATAACAGAATGTTTCTAGGAACTAGAAGAATTAGCATATGTTTGTGTATATTATTTAAATTGTTAAAGGGAGGCATTGATGATTCTAGTATTTTGAGCCAGTTGCCTTTTGTAGTAAATAGAGTTAATGTTCGTTCAAAAAGAACTTTTTACCTGAGCTTCCCAAGAACGAATTTATACAAGAGCTCGCCAATGTATCAGATGTATCAATTGTTAATGTGTGACATTGAGATAGACTTAATTAACATTTGGCAATTCACGAAATTAATCGATATCAAGTTATTGTCTAGGTAATTTCTGTTTCTCAAATTTAAATAATAAGCGTTGTGAATTAATTAATTATATTAATTTTAAAGTACCAAAGATCCAACTAAGGATCCTGAATAAAGAACAGTTTTATGTTAATAATAATAGCACATCACCTTAAGATCATATGCTCTCAATATGCTATGAGTTATTTGAGAGTGGTATTTGTATTAGTAGTGGTTTGGATATTTTTAATACATGTATAATATTTAAATATACGAAGACTGAATGGTTGCATTTATTATATTGATGAAATTCTGAAATTTGTATTGCTGATGCGTTTCGTGTTTGTTGTCTGGATTTTTATTTAGGCTAGTTACTTTAACTTTAATTTAGTCGTTATTTGCATGTAAATACCTCACGGGTGTTTATAAAGTTTACCAATAAATACATTATTCTACAAATAATAACTACTGAATATATATGAAACAAAAATGAAATAAAGCTATTTTCTTACAATATTGGTAGCTTCCAAAATAAAGCATGATATTAAATTGCTTACTTGAGCCATCACCCTCTATATCGTTAGGACTGGTGAGATAATACAAGCTACGCCTAGTGTTGTTAATTTTGGGTTTGAAGGTAAAGGTGCTTGGGTTTAAGTCGCTATCGGCTGTAGGCGGGGGCAAATAACTTTCTGCGTCAAATTCCCAATCTGGAATCGGTATGATCGGGCCAAAGATATTTTAATATTATTAACGTGAAAACTAAATGGAATGATTCTACATGAATAATATGATGATAAAAACTGTCGAATGCCACATATATAAAAGCAACTCAATAAATTTGATGTGAAAAGATGATAGATGATAAGCATTATACAGGCAGGATTTTATATGAAATTTTATACTTCTCACAAGTAAACACAAAAAGTGGGAGAGAAAGATGATAGATGCACAGGAAGCGATAGGAATTGAAAACGTTGCAATAACCTAAAAGAATACCGTAGAGTGATTTGATAAGTTTGGTAAATATAAAAACACAAGTAGCATAATATATTTTGCTTAGGTATAGTAGCTTTGTTTGGGTGACTCTACCGGACTGTACTGTAAATTTGGAGATGCTATCTTAAATTATTTTTCGTATATCTGTGAATGGAAGAATGGAGAAGACGAACAATACATAAATCTATAATTTATCACATTCAGCTAAAAACACTTTTCACTACATATTTAGATGCAATAGATTTACTAGTGTACAAACTGTTTTTATGTTCGGCACACCCACACACACACAAAAGGAAAATTCTATACCACTTAACGAGCCGTGCGTTTGCCGAGATGACGGTGGACTTGAAGCGCTGTAGCTATAATTGCAATTTTCGGAACGTTACTCGGAAGTTCCATTCCACTTTATATTCGTCGAACGTTACGAAGCGGCTCACTAATTCAGAGTTCTACGCACAGGTTTATGCGGATAAAGGACTTCTTGGTGACAGGCCGCTTCAGAAACACAAATGGTGTGAAAAGACGGAACCGTAATAATTCTGTTCACAAAAAGAATATGGCAGGAATGTAAGGCGAATCACTAAGATTGGCGGTTAAGGTGAAGTACCCAGGGGTTATAGTAGATCCAAGTTAGCCTGGAAGGACTATTGGCAATGTCTTGAACAAGGTAATAGCGATCTTCCGAAGGACCCAACTGGGATTGTGTCTGGTTGTATAGAGCGGTTATAAAATATAAGACTAGTATAGCTCGACAGAACTAGCCTGCGGTAAAGGGGTATGAACAGTATTCGAATTCCGTCGTGGAAAGTTGGACGGGGTATTGTTGATTGAGAAGACAATTGCTCTCTCTGGGCACCTATAAAGAGTGAAATTCTGAGGCAATCTGAGAAAAAGGAAGCAAGGGAGCTGTCATTTAGCGAGGTTCAGGACTTTATCAGAAATCTGGCACATGTCCTGCAACCACTATTACTGCTACTACTAGTAATTTCATATTAATGCATGCTTTTATAAATTGATCAGAGGTGACTGTAAAATATGTCTTCATAAATATGTGTATTTCCTAGTAGCTTTTAAATATTGTCTTCAACATATCCAACACCAATTTAGGTATTGAGATGGCTGACGGAGAGCATTGCGCAGAAAGTTCCCAGTTTGTTAGTACAAAGCTAAAAATACAATCAAAAGAACACGTATGCCGGTTGCGCAACACACAGTGGAGAATACAAGGCTAGTCTGTAAAATTGATACATACATACGCTACAATTAGAGCAAAATTATTACCCCAGCGGAATAACTTCAGATCTTTCTATGTTAATCCAACACAATAAAATAGCAAATGACCCGGACAGCTGATTGCCGTATTATCTCATATACCGCAATGGAAATAATTATTACTTAGCTGGTTACGTCAAGCTGACTATGGCACGATTTCCAATGTAAAAATAAAAATAATTTTCGATTATATTTACAGTCAAACTCGGTCTTGTCGTGCGGGTCTTACGATTTATCAAGGCCACACTTCGGTGTTTGTTTTCCTTCCATTGCGTTCAATCATAATACCCTCAAAATTAAAACCGTACGATAAATAAGAAAGGCGTATACAATTTTGACTTGAAAAAAGGGAACATTTATAATTAGCCAGCAAAGTAGTAACATGACTGCCCGGATAATAGTAAATAGGTGCGCGTAGCGAAGCTAGGAATTCAGCCAATCTACTTTACTGCCGAGTTGGAACTCTCTTTATTCTTTATCACTGTATACAATTAATCACACCAATAGATCTTTACAATTCAGTACTCATTGATTAACTAACTGCAACACGCGTTCTGCCCGTATTTATATCCCGTTGAAATTATATCGGAAATATTCCGGACGAAGCGAGGCTTCTCTATTATTCTCGGCCATATACATCGAGAAAATAACAGAACTCTGAGAAATCTTCTCGGTCGGCAATGACTCATACCGAAATAACGTAGACGCGTCAAGCTAGTTCTATATGATACCCCAAAAACATACAGAAGGTCGCTAGCCGTAACAATCTAGTTTTCTTGCCGATCGTTTAAATATATTTTGCAAATTCCCACAACCTTTTCATTTTTCCTGCTATGGAAATTATAAATCGCAGCTGTTAGTTGGGCCGTTGCCTGCTGTATATGTTATTAATCACCGTAATAATCAAAATTTGAAAATTCATATATTTGATTTCCATGTAGACCAATGATTTTGCTACATAGGCTACAAAGTTTTCACTTTGCTGCCTAGACAGGAAAAGTGATAATGTGCTGATTGCTATTTGTCTGCAAAACTTTGCTCAATCGGGGAAAAAGTTTGTTTCAGCATTTTGATTTTCAGATAAGTATTGCAACTCTGACAAGTTGAATACGCTATAAAACCACTTTCACTCGATATTATTGGTGATATTATTGATCAAAGCAATATATATAGAGTACTCAGGTAGGAGGTGCATGTATTGCTGCAAATGCAAGGAAACGGGCAGATTTCATATCAATGGAAATTAGCGGAAAGTATCATATATGATACAAATTTAGAACACAAGATCATATTCCTGATTTTATTTAGGGTAATTCTTCATTAACCAATCCTCAGAGTATTTTAAAACGTTTCTAGGTGGTTGAAAATAATTAATCTAAGTGGAATCTAGTGGCTTTCATAAAAATATTTGGCACCAAAGTAGTATCGTTCCAGGGGCCCTAGTTTATTATCGAATCGTGCTTCTATGTTTTAACTTTTAGCGAGAAAAGCCTTTCAAGTAGCTGGAAGTAATGAATCTAAAAGGAATTAAAGAGCGAAGATTAACCTTTATCATTTTTTAAATTTCAAATGCATTATCTTAAATTGCATTATGAAATTAGTTTAACTGTTATAATATATTGTCACGGCTAGCAACCATCCGAATATTTTTGTGCTACCCTATAGAACTAGCCTTGTCGCGTCTACGTATGAGTCATCGCCGGCCGCGAAGATTTAGGAACTGCGGAATTCTCTCGATGCCTTGGTCGTTTCTCCGGGAGTATTCGTGATAGATTTTAGATTGTATATAAATAACGGATAGCGGCGAGTTGGAGTTAGTTAATCATTGACTGTTGAATTGTAAAAAGCTATTAGCTGTAAAGTTAAAAGAATACTTTAGTGTGTTTAATTGTATACAGTGATTAAAAATAAAGAGAGTATTAGTTTAAAATAGTAAAAGTTGTAAATTTCGTTCAGAACCCACGAAAAAACGTAACATTTGGTGTCAGAAGTCGGATTGTGAAGAAAAGTGTTCTTCGAGGAGAGAAGAGGGTACAAGTACGTCAACGAGGCCGTTTTGACTGTTAGATTCTGAGAACATTTTATAACATTCTATGGTCAATACAAGGAAACAAACGGCAGAAATGGACCAAATAAATAAAATGTTGGCCGATTTAATTAAAAATCAAAAAACTGAGAGACAGACAGAACAGGACCGGCTTCAGAATTTTTTTCAAGATTAAGAAGATAAAAGGCAAGCAGATCGGGAAGAAGATTAACGTAAAAGGCAAGCAGAACAGGACCAGCTTCAGAAAATTTTACAA
>MU187978.1:414-10781 GCA_016904865.1 Pissodes strobi | reverse complement strand
AGAACAGGACCGGCTTCAGAAAATTTTACAAGACCAAGAAGATAAAAGGCGAATAGAATAGGACCGGCGTCAGAAAATTTTTCAAGATCAAGAAGATAAAAGGCAAGCGGAATGGGAAGAGGAAGAACGTAGCAGGCAAGCAGAACAGGACCAGCTTCAGAAATGGATGCTGGATGCAATTGTAGGCGAGCAAGGAAAATTGCAGAAAATATTGGAAGGGCAAAATGAGAAATTTGAAAAGGAAGTAAACAATGTACAAAAAGAAGTAGGAGACGTGCGGCAAGAAATGAATATACAAGCAGAACTGAAATGGCTACATCACTAGTGGTAGCGCTTCGTGTATCTGCCCTGGAACTACTACAGACCATTCCCATCAGCCAACAGGGGAAATATAACATACTTGTAGCTGCCCTGGGGAGATGATTTGGCACCCAACATAAAAGACAACTCTATTAGGCACAAGTAAAGTCTCGACATCAGAAACCTGGTGAAAACCTGCAAGAGTTTGAGGCAGACGCTAGACGTCTAGTTCAATTGGCCTACCCGGGAGCAACGGAAGAATTTCGAGAAAAAATTGCTGCTGAATATTTCGTGGATGGTATCAGAGATCCAGAAACTCAGAAGATGCACGTCTAGCCAAATTTGATAGCAGCCGTGAAGTTTTGGGTTTAGAAGTCGAGTCACAGGCCGTTTTGTCCGGCGTATATCGATGCGTAAATCATCCTAGAATTTGTTACCCTTTGAATATGTGTTCTTTCACAGGGGACTACCGTTGGGGTTACTACTACCGTTGAGTTAACGACTACTGTTGGGTTTACTTCTACTGTGAGGTCTATTGCCACCGTCGAGTTGTTCTTTGTTGTCTACGAGCATCGTTAGCGACAGAGTGTTCCTTGGCTACGTCTGTCTAGCGTGCCACCTGTATAGAGCCTTGTAGTCCTTCGCCTGTCAAGGAAGTCTACTTCTTACCTTGAGCAGTTCTTTCTGGAAGCTGCCCGACGAGTTACTCATCGGCCAAGTGAGCAATTTCCTTTTTATTTTTTCATTCATTTATGATGCGGCAAATTTGTGTAATTAACCACGATCTCTAATTATAATTTTTTTTTGGCTTTGTTTTCGAACAAAGAATAACTTTTTAACCTCTTTCTCTGTTATTAAGGCAACATTTAGTCATTCAAATTTTCTTTGAAATGAACTTTAAATTTTCGGGCAATCTTGTCGAGCCTAAAATACTTGATTTTATTTAATTAAATTCTAAAATTTTCTCTCAAACGATCTGAATTTTTTGGCAATTTTGACGACCTTTTATTTAATCAAATTCTAAAATTCAAATAGATCCGCTGATCTAGAGTAAATCAGATTTTGGATCGAATTTATTCTTTTTTTGAACTGTTAATTGACTGACGCAATAACGTTGTAGGTCGAACTAGTTTATTATTGTTCTCTATTTTCACGATTCCTGGCTTACGTTGGATAACTGTAGATCAGATCACTACCAGTTTCCTAGTGGACTTTGCGTTATTTTTAATTGTTTTTTTTTTTATTGCGGCCTTTGATTTTCTTTAGTCGAACAGATTGTTTATTATCTTTGTCCTACTGGTAACTTGATCGTGGAGTAAATTGCCATATGTTAAGGTCTGTAATTTATTGGTGGCTATAATAACGCCAGGTCTAACTAGTTTATTTATATTGTTTTTGCGGCCGTAATCAACGAAACTTAACTGAACTGAATAACCATAGTTAGTTAGTTATACGGCATATGTGACGGATCATGATTCAAGTGCCGTGAATTAGTCTTTAATTAGGTGATTACTCGGGCTAATTGAATTACCTATACCGAGAAATTATTCACGGTATCTGGCTTTCAACACATATTACTGACGTTCTTTTTATTAATGCTTTAAGCGATCGTCATCAATTACAATTAAATATTTCGGAATTTGCTTAGAGTAAGCGTGTGAATTATTTCACCGAGTAAAGCCTACCTTTAAGAATACAGTGTAACCATAAGAATTGACTACTGAAATTTTCTTCAACTTAATCATTTCTCCCTCCTGACCAGCTGTGATATTTTATTATTAGGTAATAAAACCAATCCTTTGTTTCATTATTTACCTGTTTTATTTAATTGATTTTTTTTAAATCGTGACTGAAGGAAAGGCCCATTACAGTAAGTATCTGTTTCTTTTATTATTTTGCGCTCAATAATTGAATCGTTCTTGACTTACCTTTGATTAATATTCGAGTATTTGTTCATCGTTTACTTTAGTTATTTTTGATTAATTTTTGAGTATTTGTTCTCATCGACTTTAGTTTTCGGTTAATTTGAGTACTTGCTTTAGACCGGCCTTGATTGATTTTTGATTAATTTCTGGGTAATTATTTTTCCGTTATTATTACGGATAAATTGCCGGAATATATATTTAATCTAATTTTCTAACTTAATTTTTATTGTTTTATTGATCGATTTTCCTGATAGAAATAAATAACCATTTTTGGTATTCATTTATTTTGTCGCGAAGCTTAAGCTAAAACGAGTTCCATATTTCAACTTTGGGGTAATTCTCGTTTGTGCTGCCTAAAAGTCCGTGGCGCCTTAAATAAATCAACCCTCGCCCTACTCTCCGGCAAGCGGCTAACCCAAACTAACTGAGATGGGCGAAATTTTGAAGAAATTAACCGAAGTTCTACAGACCACGGGGAGATTCCGGGAGTCACTAGAAGTTAGGCCATATAACCGAAATGCAATAAATCAAGCGCTATAGATGTGGCAAGACTGGACATTTCAAAGGGACTGTCGAGTAGAGATTACGGGAGCTACTAGAAGTTAGACTATGTAACCGAAATGCTACAAATCAGTGCTATAGATGTGGCAGCACTGGACACCTCAAAAGAGATTGTCGAGTACTAAGATTCCGGGAGAACTAGAAGATAAGTCACGTAACCGAAATATTTCAAATCAGCGCCGTAGATGTGGCAGGACTGGGTATTTCAAAAGAGACTGTCAATTACAAAGATCCCGGGGGCCACTAAAAGATAGACCACGTAACCGAAATGTTTCAAATCAGTGCTATATATGTGACAGGACTGGGCATTTCAAGAGAGCCTGTCGAGTAAATCTACGGTCTACATCTCCATCCAGAAACGCTAGCAATTCAAAGTCAAGTCAGGAAGAGTTAAAACAATATAACTTTAAGGCTAAGCACAGGGAGGAAATATGACATAATAATACAGATGCTTTATCCAGAAGGTCATGGGAGGATAATTATAAACATTGCCAAAGAATAGACCAACGAGAAGGAATCACTCCTATTAGGCAAATCAAGTTTAAAGTTGATCAGCAGTGAACAGAAAGATCAGCTTGTGGATAGTGAAACAGCACTACTGCTAAAAGCTAAAGAAGAACGTCAACCAAGACCAAGCTGGAGAGATATTTCAACTAAGGGATTTACTGTTAAATCTCACTCAGTGGTGCTGAACTGGTAGTTGAAATGGACTCCTTAAACGAGCCTGGGAAAGCACCGATGGAAAAGTAGTGAAGAAGCAGTTAGTGGTACCAAGGAAGAGGGTATCGGAAGTCCTGGAAGAAGTACATAATGGAAAGGTTGGTGCTCATCTCAGAGTTAACAGAACGATTGCCAAGATCCGCGACAGATTGTACTGGGTCGACTACTGCCAGTGTTCAACCTGTGCCTCAAGTCAAGGGCCCCAGACAAGATCTAGTGGGAAGATGAAAGAGAATGATGTAGGACTACCGTTTGAACGTCTCGCCAGTGACCGAATGAAGGCTCGATATAATCTCCAAGCTAACTCTATGGGATTTCAGATGAAGGATAAAGTCTGGTTATATACTCCGCAAAGGAAGAAAGGAAGATCTCCCAAGCTAACGCCAGTATGGGAAGGGCCCTATACAGTCATCAAAAGAATTAATGACGTAGTGTATAGAATTCAACGTAGCCCCAGAAGCAAAACGAAAGGTGTCCACCTCGACAAGCTCAAAGCATATCACGGACATGAAGTAGCTGATCGGGACGATCAGGTTTAAGAGGGAGGCAATGTCACGGTTAGCAACCATTCGAATGTTTTTGTGCTACCCTAGAGAACTTGCCTTGTCGCGTCTGCGTATGAGTCATCGCCGGCCGCGAAGATTCAGGAACTGTGGAATTCTCTCGATGCCCTGGTCGAAAATAATATAGAGTGCAATGAATAGTTTCTGCGGTAGGATCCTTGTGAAACATCGTTGAATAATAATACTAGGGATAATTAGTGCACTGCTTTTAGATGTTTCAAAATAATTTAATGAGATATTTTTCTCTACATATGTTTCGGCTTGATGAGGCCTTTATCAAGAGTAGTTGGATACTAAAATCTAAATTGTTATACCCTACTAAACCGCCTGACGGTATTTTGTTTTTATTGCGCTGTCAATTATGCAGGTGTTTAAAGAGCAGGTCAGTTGGTTCGGTGTGTAAAAGTTTGACATTATTCGTATCTATAAAATGGGTATTTTATATACAATGTTTTGCTAAGCCAGAGTTTTTAATATTATGTAAAATCGATTTGCTGTGGTCTTTAATCCTAATATTTAAGTTTCGACCAGTTTGTCCTACGTATACAGCTTCACAGTTCACAAAATTTATTTTGTAAACACCAGATTTAGATTGTTTGTCAATTTTGTCTTTATTGTTTATTAGTCTTCTCCCTAGATTATTCTTATTAACCTGAATTGTTTTACAGCCAAATTTACTTATTTTTTTGAAACTTTATCTGTAATTTTCGGAATATTGATAAATTTAAACGGCTCCTTTTCTAATTTTAATGTAGGGCTATAAAATTGTTTAGTTAAAATGTTCTTCTGTTTTTTCTTTATTAATTTGCCAATCAAAGCGGCGTACCTAGCGCGGTATATTACCGACGATGTTTACTAAAACCTAAAAAGTGTTCCAATCATATTTGGTTTTTAAAACAGTGCATCCAGAAGCAAAATCACACCTAAACACATGAAAATCTACTGCAACCATAACTCCATAGAGGCCAGAAGAATGATCCAAAAAGCATACACGATTTGGCTCCAGAATGAACTACGCTTTTGGTTCAAAAGAAGGGACAACCTCATCAAACATCAGAAACTGATCTACACTGAACTCTTGAAGACAGAAGGTCATTTTGTGTTACAGTATAGGGACAGGATAGTTCATAAAGATATTAATTTAATAGTGAACAAGCATTATAAAACACTAACTAAAACTAAGTTAAGGTATTACTCTCTTTAAAAACTGTCACACCTATTGATGTAAGTATACAACAACACAACAATCACACTTTTTATCCAAGAATTTTGAATCTGACAGATACAGTATTTACAGACACTGAGAATAACTTATTAGAAAAAGGGCTCAAATATTCTCGACAATCCTACAACCAAAAAGATTTTGAACTATTGGTAGTTAATACACGAATAGCAATAAATTATATTTCAAATATTTCGCAACTAAACAAATATAGCATCTCTGAAGAATTTAAATCTAATTCAAATGCTCAACTGAATAAAAAAGAATTTACAAGCAAAACTAACGCAAAATAACCGAATAGCTGATAAAGAAAACACGATAACTGTTTTAACTAAATTAGATTATGATACTAAAATCAAAGAACTTTTGAATAATGGAAATTCCATAAAAACGCAAGACTCGACTAACGAAATACAAAAACAAATTATTTCATTATTAAAAAATAACAGTTCTGTACTACCTGATCACTCACAAATTTTTCTCAAATTAATGAATCCAGCACCCCCCTCTTTTACGGCTTACCTAAAATTCATAAGGATAATATCCCAGTCAGACCAGTAGTATCATATGTGAATGCTCCATGTTACAAATTAAGCCAATTCGTTACGAATATTTTACCAAAATTCATTAAATTCCATTCTAAGTATGCACTTAAAAACTCCTTTGATTTCATTGATAAAGTCAAAAACTTAAAAATTCCAAATAAGGCAATATTGGTTTCGTTTGATGTGAAGAGTCTGTTAAGCTCCATACCGTTAAACGAACTTTCACGTATTATTAACGGACTAATAGATAACTGATAATTTAGTAAGGGAAAAAAGCGATCTCAAATCTATAATTCGTACATGTATAGATCAAAATGATTTCCAGTATAATTATGAAATATTCAAACAAATTAATGGTTTTACCAATGGGCTCTCCCATTTCACCTTTATTTGCCGAGATTTGTATGGCTGATTTTGAACAGCATTTATTCAACACCAACAATTCATTAATTTTTTTGGGGTAGATATGTGGATGACATATTTTGCATCTTTACAGGAACCAACAGAAACTCAGATACCTTTTTAACATTTTTAAATTCCCTAAACAATAGAAATCAATTTACCATGGAAAAAAAGTCTAACATTTTAAACTTTTTGGACATAAAGATTACAAAGACAAGAGATTCGCTTAAATTTGATATATATAGGAAACCAACAACAACAGATGCAATAATTTACAAAGACTCTAACCAATCTTGGCAAGTAAAACTTTCTGCTTTTCATAGTCTCATCCATAGACTTTTCAGCTTTCCCCTAGACTCGACGAGTTTTCAAAAAGAAGTATCCATTATCAAACAGATTGCAATTAATAACAGTTATAAGATCGCTTTGATTGACAACTTAATAAAGAAAAAACAGAAGAACATTTTAACTAAACAATTTAATAACCCTACATTAAAATTAGAAAAGGAGCCGTTTAAATTTATAAATTATATTCCGAAGAGTACAGGATAATGTTTCAAAAAAAATTAAATAAATTTGGCTGTAAAACAATTCAGGTTAATAAGAATAATCTAGGGAGAAGACTAATAAACAATAAAGACAAAATTGACAAACAATCTAAATCTGGTGTTTACAAAATAAATTGTGTGAACTGTGAAACTGTATACGTAGGACAAACTGGTCGACACTTAAATATTAGGATTAAAGAACACAAAAATCGATTTTACATAATATTAAAAACTCTGGCTTAGCAAAACATTGTACAGAAAATAACCATTTTATAGATACGAATAATGTCAAACTTTTACACACCGAAACAAAAAGCAAAAGGCTCAACCTTTTGGAGTACATAGAAATCCAAAAGTCACAAAAACAGACGTTTTAAATACGAACGACCAACTGACCTGCTCTACACACCTGCATAATTGACAGTACAATAAAAACAAAATACCGTCAGGCGGTTTAGTAGGGTATAACAATTTAGATTTTAGTATCCAACTATTCTGATAAAGGCCTCATCAAGCCGAAACATATGTAGAGAAAAATATCTCATTAAATTATTTTGAAACATCTAAAAGCAGTGTACTAATTATCCCTAGTATTATTAATATAGAGCGGCCTCGCTTCGACCAGAGTGATCGCGATAGACTTTAGATTGTATATAAATAGGGGATAGCGGCGAGTTGGAGTTAGTTAATCATTAAGTGTTGAATTGTAAAGAGCTATTAGCTGTAAAGTTATAAGAGTACTTTAGTGTGATTAATTGTATACAGGGGTAGAAAATAAAGAGAGTATTAGTTTAAAATAATAAAAGTTGTAAGTTTCGTTCAGAACCCACGGGAAAAACGTAACAATATAATATTAAGTTATTTATATAATATTACAGTTATTTACTCGAAAGTACTATTGCGTTATCTAAAAGTGTCGTGAAGTGCACCAAGTGCACATGTTTCAGTACTTGGACAACGTTGACGGTATAAGCCATAACAGGTCATGGTACCCTCACAGGTATATTATAGGCCTTACCCTTTCGCAACCTGTGGCACACGCATAAAAAAAAGAATGATATTGCTACATGTATGTCACATTTTTCTTTTTCGTTCATTTTTGTTTCCTTTCGTCCAATCTGGGTTAGATTTGGTTCGTTTGGGTTAATTGTGCCTAATTCGGGAAAAGCCTATCAGAGTTACTGGTGCCGCACAATATCAACCATAGCTCTATATAGATCTCGCTATCGAGGAGAGTTTTTTTTTTCGAAAGAGATTTAGTAGCTACATAAATTAATTCAGCATCTCAACTTATGTTTATACAAAATTTAATAACTATATTAGTAAGGATGTTATGTCCATTTACTCTTCATAGCTATTTGGATGGGACAAAATAGTTTATTTGACTAGTTCTTCCTTTCGAAAAATTCCAATACCTAATAAACAGTGTAATATGATGTCACCTGCTTAGCAAACAGTTTGTGGTATATTTACGACTGGAAGTTTTGGGTTAGTTGGTCAGATTGCTTGCGGTAAGTGTAGTACCATAATACGAATACGTGTAAACTAGAAAACTAGTTTGGATGTTGTTTATTCCACTGGAATAATATCTTACTACAGAACTTTAAAGAAACAAACAAAGTAAGAGCAAGCAAAGCAAGAGAACTAGATGTATCAATCTTGTATCTATTACAACTATATACATAGCCAGTGAAGCTTAGAAGCAAGGAAATAATAAGTTATGATTGCGAAAAGATACATAAATTGATGATAAGTGACACGTGATATGATGACAATAATAATATTTGTATATACTTTATTAACATACCTGAAAACGCAGTGTAGTCATTCTGTGGCGTCCACAAGTCTTGGCTATGTAATACTGGACTTTCCGGTTCTCTTGGATATTCGTATACGCAATGATACTTCTGTTTTTTAAACCATACTCCTCTAGATCTCTTCTGAAACATTTAAAAGTATATTGCAAGATTGACCCCTCGACTTATTTTTCAATATTGTTTAAAACTCGATTACCCCTTGGTCTACAATGTTACTCGCGCAAAAAAAAAATTGTACTTTCCACCCTTGATAGTCAGGAAACTGTTAATTTATAGCTAAACCTATTCACTAATCCAAAAAAGAAAACTAAGACAACTTACTGATTCCGATCTATCTAGGCTTTTCTCTGGAGAACGTAAAGCCGACTTAGTGGGAGTGGCAAATTTATCCCACGCAGACGGTACAAATTCTTGATTTTCTCCTTCGTCATCGCTAGTACTCGTGCTGACATCGCTTGTTGTCATTTCCTCAGCTATTTCCTCCATGGGTTTTATGTCATCCAACTAGAAGATAAACAAACCACTTTAAAAATTAGGTAATCTTATATGAAGTGGAAAATCACAATCAATGTTATTAAATTTTATTTTAAATTACTCCGAAACTACAATTCTTGCTTCATATAAAATAAAAAAATTGTAACAATTTATGGAAGCATTTTGCTTTTATTGCCCTATAGACTTCTAAATATATCTATCCATTTTCTGCTTATACTCAATGGACTAGCCCGTAAAAATTCGTCCCTTTTTAATATGCTTCCCGTCTTTTGTTTTTGCTTTTCTTGGGCATCGGAATGTCACGGCATAGGTTGCCTTTGTCGTTGATCTTGTTTGATGCCCTGTAACAGTTCGATTTTGCTAATGTCAAATATTTTTATATTTCATTTATATACCGCATTTAGGAAAAAAGTTGCTGTATTTTGCACTCATCGGTTTAGTAATTCTAAATTTATTGATTCGATTTGCTAACAATTTGCTTGAAATAGCCGCTTTTCTTAATATAAATTAACTATATTCTAAGTATAGGTTAACGATATATTTGTATTAGCATTTATAACACGTTGTGACTGTGTTTATTTTAGTTGAAGCACATTGTTATTATGATAGCTTGGCTTGATTTATATTACCTTACTGTAGAACGAGCAGCGAACCGATTTATATATATTTTTTTAAGAATTCTGTTAATAAAACCTGTAAATACGCTGCATGAAACCCGTCGATCCATATTTTAAGATATTTATATTTCTCTTTCCACGCGGCCTGCACTGGCAATTTTCGGTTGGTTCTGTTGACAACATTGGGTAGTAGGAATGTACTACTTATTATATTTGCAGCTGTCGATTTAAATTCTTAAAAGTTTATCGTTTTGTTAGGGAATATTCTCTGGTATTTCTTGTATCACTTGATTTTAATGCATTGTGGCTTCCGCCGTCATGTTATCCTCATAATAAACGAGAACTCAGTCGTTTATTATCTTAAAATTATTCCTTGTATCGAATCACTCGGCATGTTTCCGCCCATCACTACTGGCTGATTTGACGTAGCGTTTGATCTCGTAGAACGAGAAAGGCAAATTGACAATCGAGAGTTCTTCTGAAAGTGCTTTTCAAGGCGAGAAGAAGGTGTGCTAGTACAGTCTCAGAGATTCCACATTTAGTTTGTGATTTAATTCCGCCCATTTATTGGGGATATATTGTGGTATTTCTTTGTGCTTTGACACGACCGATTTTTCGGGATCTAAATACTGTACTAGGTGTTATTTTCTCT
>MU187977.1:55564-68133 GCA_016904865.1 Pissodes strobi | reverse complement strand
AAAAAAATCTTTTATAAAATATTCTCTCAATATTCACATTTCAAGATTGGTAACTAATTTGAATATTCAATAATGCTACAAATAAAAAGTGTTTAGGTATCCTAAGTAAAAGTGACGTATTAAAATCGAACCTCTGATGTTGTCTGGCTTTAGCCTAAAAAATATCCGTGGTTACCTAAAACTTATAATAGAGTCTAAAGGCAGTCAAAGTAAATATGTACTCATTATTATTATAAAGCCACAAAATGAAAACCTTAAGGGCTTGAGTTTGTTTACTTCAGGCAGACAGTATGTGAATATTAAAATTTCAGTTATTTTAGATATTATTAGGTATCAGCTCTGAAATTATAATAGATATTTGTGGAAACACCTTGTACCAGAGCAATCAGTCCCTAATTATAATTGTATCATATAGAATAATTAAGAACTATTGTGTAGTGTGGTAGGGTTAAGAGTCTATTTTCATAAACACAGGATCTTGACATTAACAGAATAAATTACCTGTTTCGGTCCCAACTAGGGTGGCCATATTGGCTATACTGCTTTTCTTAGTTTCAGGGCCATCTTGTATAGAGGTGTTGTTCCAGGTACAGCAGACAGCGGGCTTAAATAAATTTCACTTAAAAAATGAGTGTCGAAATACTCATTGTAATACGCGTTTGCATTTTGTAATGCTTTCAATACGAACGCAAAATAGAAAAAGATGTTTAAATGTGAAGAAAAATATGCAATTTTTGGAATTTAGTAATTTGACGTTTGTCATGTAGCCATATTTGTTTTTAGTTTGTGAAATATTTGGAAATATCTTGATAAAAATAGAAGCGAATAGGTACGCCGATTGCAAACATTCGCGCATACTCAGGTTTTGACACACATTTGGCAACAAAACTAACAAAAGGCGTTTAATTTTCGGCTAATTGCTTGCAGTGAGCCTGGTGGTCCGGTTGTTAGATGCTGAGTTTGTGATGCGGCGGCCCGGGTTCGATACCCGTCAGCGACGAAACTTTTTTCCAAGGTTATGTTTGTAAAATATTTTTTTCTCATTTTAGGGATGCCTCGGGTTAGTTTTTGTTGGTTGCGCCTCCGTAGCGAGCGAAGGGCTATGCGTGAAATAAAATAATAGTCAACATTTCATAGGAATCATATGATACACATGCGTGAATTTTCGCAATCGATGCACCTAGACTCTTGTGATAAAAATGTCTAGAAGTAAATGATAAATATGTAATTTCCATAATTTTTCCCTTCTCTAAAATGACGTCACCAGTTTTTTCGTTTGTCTTATCTTTTTCTAATAACGCACATCCCTTTGAAAACCGTCGTAACTTAAAAAATATAAATTTTAGAGGACAAGAAAATAAAAATTTGAGTTAATACACCCTGTGTAAAAACTTAATTACTATTTAGAATATTCTGGTATGATCATCTTTTGATTAACCGATGATTCTTATTTAACGTATACATAGAAATTATTTATTTTTCTGCTTTAAAACGACAAAATTTTTGTCTTTTTAGAGATAATATAGTTTTCTTCCAAAAGTTTTACTAAATTTTTAAGTTGAAACTTGAAATAAAACTAAACACTAGATCAAAAATATTATATTTATTTAACTTTATGATGCAAATTTAGCAAAAGTTCATGCCTCATAAAACATTAAGTAAACGTGAAAATAAACCAATTATTATAACTGAAGGTATTAACTGATTTGGAAATTAAATAAAATACAAGTACTTATCATACTAAAAACAAACAAAAAAAAAGAGCTTTAAATTATTAAAGCATTTTAAATTTATCTAAAGTATATAGATAATTCTCTAAAATAGGGAACGGTAAAAATTACTATAAAAGCTTGGTTTCAGGAACTGCAAATCTTTCTTTTTATTTTCGTTTTGCAGGCATCACCTTTTTTTGTTTCGAAGTTGACACGTACTCTTTCCCCTCATTTCTTAGTCTCTTTGCCTTTGGTTTTTCATAATTATGTTAATTTCTTTGCCTTTTTCGAGTTTTTTTTTGGATTGTTCTGCTCTGTTTCTTGCTCTCCCACTTCTTGAACTGTGCTGTTTCTAGGTCTAAGTGATTCATTATCAGATGAAGACGATGAACTACTGCTATAATTTGATGACGATGAATCTGTGGAAGAAGAGGAGGAACTTGTGAAGTCTGGATCCTTCACACTATCGTCGTCGTTTTCACTAAAATCTGAAAGATATTCATTATTTAGCTCTAGCTTTGAAGTGGAAGGTATATAAGATTTTTCTTGAGGCTCGTCCTCTGGTTCAATAGACAAAAGCGATGTGATTGCATAATCAAGTTCGTTGGAAGTGGAAAGTGGAGGAGTAATATTATCAACAGGAAAGGCATAATTTTGGTCCAGAAAGAGATTCATTATCTTGTCTTGAAGTGGAAGGTACATTAAATTCTTGAGGTTCATCCTCGGGTTCAATACAATCAAGAATCGATCTGATTGCAAAATCGAGTTCCTTGGAGGTAGAAGGGGGAGGAGAAATATTAGCAAGGAGAGCACATTTTGGTCCAGAATGATCTTCAGGATACGGATTAGGCAACATTTCTATAGTTGTGTTTGTTAGATTTTCTTTATTGGAGGATTCTTTATTTTCTGGGGAGAAAGTGTCGTTATCCCTGGCTTGAGCAGAAGGAATGGACGTTTTAGGGTACTGAAGGGTATTAGTTTGTTTCTTTTCGTCGCTTAAAGCATCCATAATTCGCTGAACTCTTGTCCTGTAGTGTTCTTGTCCTGACATGTTCTAAAATAGATGTCTGTTGTTAAAAACACTATATTCATTTTATTGCTACGTGGTGTCTAACGTAGAAATTCCACTCCCATTATCTTCATTTTTAAAGATAACTTTTGTGAGGTTATCCTATACAAAAATGCGCTTAGTGTCAATAATGACGTAAAATCGCGGCTGCTCTGAATAAAGTTTACTTACTTAATATCAAATGATACAGTTTCCTATAATATTTTTTTCTAAATTATAAAAACAATTCCGTAGAAAACTGTATTAAATCAAAATAATACAATGTGAAGTCATTGACTGTGGGACAACAAAGTATTAAATTTAACTAACCCAAGCAGCAACGTTTACCAAGAGGGCCAATACAGCGGGCCCTGACATTGTTATGGCAGGATCGACCATTCCTTCATCCTCGTCAATCGGACTGCTGGGTGTCTCGGTCAACAGCAATATGTCCTGGCATGACCACGTTGCTAACATCGCAAAATCAGCCTCCCAGAAGCTTGGTGCGTTATTTCGCAACAAAAAACTCTATACACCGCAGCAGTTGCTCTTGCTCTACAAAGCGCAAATAAGATCGTGTTTAGAATATTGCTCACATATCTGGGGTGCCGCACCAAAGCATACCCTAAAGCTGCTGGATTCCATTCAGAAGAGAGCTGTGCGTCTCGTCGGCAACCCGGAGTTGACCCGGAATCTAGATAGTCTGGAACACCGCAGACATGTAGCCGAGATATCTCTGTTTTACAGATACTTTCACGGCAGATGTTCTCAGGATTTGGTCCGCCTCATCCCGCCCCTGGCAGTTCCTGTCAGACAGTCACGACAGACGGCAAGAGCGCACCAGTTCATCGTACAACTGGAAACACCTAGAACATCGCTTTACAAGAACTCCTTTGTCTGACGCACTGCATCACTGTGGAACTCACTCCCAGGACATCTGTTTCCCACTAATTACAACTTACAAATATTCAAGAGCCATGTCAATCAACACCTTCGCACACACACCGCTCGTCGAGCGCCATAGGGTCTCCCTTTAGTGTGTGTGCTACTGCCATAAAAAAAAAAATAAATAAAACATTTTTCTACAATTTTTTTTTAAGATAATGAAAATAATTCCTTGTAAAATCGTATTTACTCAAAATAATACATTTAACTAATCAACCTTTTCGTTGTACTTACCTTTATTTTTCAGGAAAAACCGTATCAGTTCGAATTAAAACACTTTTATAACAACAGATATTACGAACTATAACACTTATTTTTAATTAATACACTTTTCAACGGGCAATGGAGATGTGTACTCGTATCAAGCTGGGCTAATACCATCATAGATAATACACTAAAAATACCATAGATAATATATAAAAAGGCTAATACTATTTTCAACGGGAGACAAGTCGAAACTTGGAAATGCGTCATTTAAGTATGCGCCATCTATTGGGAAAAAACTTAACTAATCATGATACTGTCTTTGCAGGATAAAGACAACAACTATTAGACCGTATTTATGCAAAAATACCGATATTTTTTTATTTTTGAGTTAAGACGGTTTTCAAAGGGATGTGCGATAATCGCTATTAACTTAATTTTTGAAATACAGACCTGGATTTTTTTCTCAACTTTTGGAGGTATTTTATTTTCTAAATACTTTTGGTGATATTTTGTTTTCTAAATAATGATAATATAATAACCACATCATTTTTATATACGTTTCTGCTGCAATTTTGCATTATTAGATCTTTTTATAATTATTTTCACTGATTTCTCTTTTTTGGAACAGAAATAATTCAAGAAAATACCTATCACTGTTTTACGATGTTTCGATGCCGTCTTCAGGGATTATTTTTATGAATGTACAGGGTGTCCCAAATTCGAGCCTCATCATTGGAATCTCGGAAACTAGAAGAGATACAAGGTCGGTTAAATGGAGGCAAAGTTGCGCAATTTGATGCTGATCAAACTGCTGCCTTACAAGTTTAAAAATTCCGAATACTCTCTCTAGTTTCGGAGATCCCAATGATGAGGCTCGACACCCTGTACATACCTAAAGTTAAAATAATATTTTCTTCATAAAGTTAATTTGCAGAAGTTGCAAATGTAAACAGAACATTTGCAATTTGAAAACTTTATGACACACAGATCATCACAAAAAGAAGGCTGTTTTGTAGATGGTTTTGCTTAAAAGACGGCAAGATGAAAGCATTTGTAGGAATATTTTATGATTTTATAGTTCGATGAGGTGAGGTTCCCAAACAACGGATTTTTTAATAGGAACATTTGTTACCGCTGGTGTTATGTAAATCCTCATTTTCGTAGAAACCTTCCGAAAAAGGTTTCAAATCAGTATGTGGCTGGTGATCCTTGGCTCCAAACTATTTGGGTTATTTTTCTTTAAGCACTACCAAACAGGTTCTGAATATTTAGAAAATGGCCTACACGAAATTTTAAGTAATTTGCAACTTAATGTGTGACCCTACGTATCGAGACCAGCGGTGTGTTTGATTTCTAAATGATTAGAAGTCCTTTACGCTTTATCAACTGGCCTCCACGGTCATCTGATATAACAACTATGGATTTTTCCATATGGGGTATGATCAAATAAGACGTGATTAACACAACTCTATTAAGGAACTTAAATTACTTTAAAATTATAATTCAGTAGGCCTGGATTAAGATAACATCACGATCATTAACAAGAATATCAAAAAATGTCAGTTCCAACATTCAAATTAAAATTGTTTCTTTGTTGTTTCTGTCACATTAGTTTTGTTTAGATTTATGTAGGTTTTCTTTTTTATTTATCTGTTAAAAAATTATTTGAATTCATAGTTTTCTTTATTTTTTATTTAAACATTACAAGGTGGCATTCATAAAAATTACTGCTGAAGTTATATGGAACATCGCAAAACATACACAAAAGATCCATATTTGAATTATTAGCAGAACACTTCTGAAAAACGGGAAAATGATGACAGTCGATCAGTTCCGTATTAGGAAAAATTAAAAATAATTATAAAAATATTTAATGCTGCATAATTCCGACCGGAAAGGAAATAGAAATGCATGAGTTTATAGAGCGAAAAAATTATAAAAATTAAATAGTCATCATTTTCTTCTAGGGCTACCAGGTTTTAAACTATTTATGAGAATCGTGCTTACCAAAATTTCGAAATATTTATCAAAGAAAAAGACTGCGGTAGAGGTACCGCTTAAAACGACCACCATGTCTATTTTAGATATATCTGACAAGTTTTCTTTGTATTATATTATATTAAGAATCTGAACGGTGCAACACGTTTTTCATATTAAAGTTAACAAGTAAAGATTTTATTTAAAAACAAACCTAGCACCGGAGAGTCGTGTTTACAAAGCCCGGCTCTGGTCGTGGAGTCGTAGAGCGCCACCAGTTCTTCCGAACTAAACTGGAAAAGCTCCGCTGTCCATTGGTGTTGTACGGGATAGCTAGGCACGCTTATCAAACATAGGAATTCAATCTCAACCCACAATCTAAAATTTAAGGAACAATCTATTTGCTGCTAAGCCTTTTTTTAAACACAGCAACAATCCTACACTAAAATTTGCAATTTAAAGACAAAGGAATGTCAAATGACTATTAAAGTAATTGGTAAATAGGGTACAATATGAAGATTGTACGGAGACCAATTCTGATGTTACTCGGTACTGTATGCCTTACAACTAAATGCTCTAAACACGACAATCCGAAGTGATCATTTTGGTTTACCTAAGCTGGTTACATATATGTATGCATGCGCTAGTAGCTGCACCAATTATAAATGCAGCAATAATAATATGTAGTGATAAACGGCCACAATAATTATACCAATTGACCCGATGAATGAATGAAAAAGAATAAAATTATTGAAAACTATGTTAAAGCTCTGCTGTCAATGCCTGATTTATATTTTAAAAAAATTAAGAGCGATTATATCAATCGATCAGAAAAAATAAATGATTATGTAAAATTAATCTATCTTAAAGCTTGGGTGTCAAGACTAGATTTATATTTAAATATTATCAATCGGCCAGAAAAATAAATTAATAAATAATAAACTACAGCTTCTGTAAGATACCCCGTTAGATCCTGTCATCAAGCTCAATAGGGGAGGTAGGAAGTACCTCTGGTGAAGGCGCCAGACACCTGTAGGTACTGCTATAGCACTGGCCCCAAGGGCAGAACTAGCAGAGGACTCGGTGATAAAATTGGCTGTGGTGTAGTCCGGAGATAGGACTGGCCCGGAGATAGAACCCTCTCTTATGACGGAGGGTGGCTAGAGAGTCGACGGTCTCGGTTATGTAAGGTGAGCTCAGAAGCCTCTAGTGCAGTATTTAAATCCCGATAAATCGGTCGTGTCAAAACACAAACTAGAAACCAACACAATATCCCAAAAAGGGTAGTATAAAATACAATACTACATGTTGAGCCACTATGACTGCACTAAAGCAAACCTTCTTTTCACCTCGAAGGGTATTTCTAGAAGAGCAAGATCTTCGGTTCAGTCAATTTGCCTTTCCACTTCCACGAGATTAGAGGGAAAAAAATTGTAGGGCGGAATAATTCTAAGATACTAAACGGCTTAGTTCTCGTTTATTATGGTTGTAAAACGACGGCGAGAGCCACAATTAATGAGCCGAAATTTAATTGTTCAGGAAATACTATAGAGAATATTCCCCAACAAAACGATAAAGTTTTAAAAATCTAAATCGACGGCAGCAATTATAGGAAACAGCACATTCCTACTACCCAGTGCCACCAACAGTACCAACCGAATATTGCTAGAATTGCAGCAGGCCGCGTGGAAAGATAAATATAAATATCTGAAACATATACGTATAATCTGAAACCAGCCAGAGCCAGAGGTCCCAAAAAGTTTTATCAGAAGTTGTCAACAGTTATGAAATATTTAAACTGAAATAAAATATGAATTTGACGAATCTAATGAAGCTTAAAAGCAGGTTTGATTAACACAATTCTTAAAAATATAGAACGATTTGCTGGCCGTTCTACGGTAATGTAGTATAAATTAAGCAAAGTTATACTAGTAACATAATACCCTATTTTAGTGATTTGATCAAACCTAAGCGATCTGTGGTTCGTTTATCAACTAAAATAAATATAGTCACAAAGTGCCTGGGGGCTACATAAGAGAAAGGATGATCAAAATAGCTACTCAAGGCCACAACAGTGTTATAAAAGCTAATACAAATATATCGTTAACCTATATTTAGAATAAAAATAATTTACAATAATAAATGCGGACACCTTAAGCTTATTGACAGTAGATATTGACTTCTTTTCAATAATTCTTACCGCAAAATACAGCATTTTTTGCCAAATGCAGCATTTAAATGAAATTTAAAAATTTTACACTGGCCAAATCGGACTGTTACAACGGGTTTATTTATTGTCATTTTTTATGTTATAGACAGGTGATTAGTGAATATGATCACTGATCACCTGTCTATAACATAAAAAATATTTGCACTTTTTAAATCGGGCAAATATAATGACTCGAAATGTTTGTTTTTAGTCTCAAAAATTCAATTGGACAGCGACAACTGCCACACCTAGTGAATGTAGTCGGACTCCGTCACGTTATAGCAGCGTTTATCCTCTGTCACCTCCTGCACCTTCAAGAAGGTGTTCTGCGCCAGTGTCACCGTCAAGAAGAGCTATGTTAAAATCTACATCTTCGAAGGTAGGAAAGCAGAAAAACATATACTCTTAGAAACTTCTAAATGCTAAATGCATACGTAAAAAATTAAAACAAAATTAATCTTGGATTTTCTCGGGAATCTGGTTATATGTGTGGGGTGTGCAGAATATTAAGCAATAATGATAAAACTTGTATTATATTGAGTGTCTTATTGGACAAACACAATGACTATATATGAAATCAAACGTGGGGAAACATCTGCGCAATAAATACAAACCCAATAAACTTATCAAACTTTTTCACATAGTGGTCTTTAATCAATAGAAAAATAGTAGTAGAGTAGCAGACAAGGAATATATCGTGTTTAAAGCGTTGCAAAAGAGAGAGACGCGGATAAAAATAAGAATAATTCTCACTAGGAATCACTAGAATATTGCTTTATAAGGATTGTTTTTCTTCTCACTGTATCACTATGAGACATGTAAATGCCATAAAAAGAAACTGTTGCTCTTTAAACCGACGAAATGTGAGATGTTCATGAAAATTTGGTCTCTCACTTCGATGTATACATGGTTTTGTGATATTATTGCTTTCTTCACCACTCCTGCTACTAACCAGTGTTAGCGCTACTGTAAGCCTAGCAGTTAATATGTACTGATATATGTATCATTTTATCTTATGATGATTTGTAAAGGTTCGTTTTGCAAATGGTTCTCTCCCGGAATTACGATCCGAATGGACAACCGTTGATAGTGGAGATAGTACTGATTCACTAGTCGATGAAGCAGAAAATTATTTAAGGAGATCAATAGATTGTATTGTGACGAGAAAAGAATCCGCTGCTTATGGGTAAGTTTTTAAGTGGTTTACTGAAATATTGCAAGTGTGAAATATTTTCTAGTTACTATAAACGCACGTAAAAAAAAGTCGAGTTATTTCCGATTTGGAATTTAAGGTGTCTCGAAAAAAACGTTTTATTATAACACAAAATACCTGCTTTTAGAAATTCACACCAAACCAAATCTTTGTAATATCTTGCTTGCTTTTTGACCGTGCTTGAATTTTCTTCGAAGTTTAAAATTTTCAAACTTAATCTTGATCTAACAAAAAAGGAACCTCTTGCCACCATATTAAGAGTCAAAATTTAATATCTTTGAATCCAGAGCTTTTTGTGAAAAGTTATAAAATTCCTTGCAGTTATTCATTATACAAAACCTCTTTTTTTCGGTAATTTATCATTAATTTGGCTATAGCTGTAAAGGTGTGATTACACCCTTAACTCCCATGATGTATTTGATTATCTCGTTAAATACAAACAAATCAAAGCTGGGTTTCTATCAATCGAGCTTGGTATTTGCTATGTCAATATATTGAATTCATTAATGCATGAGGTGTGCCTGTTGTATTCCGTCTGATTATTGTAAGATATGATACTCCCATAATATATATTTGCAGATAAGATACAACGTGTTTTAAATTTCCATTAACCAATTTTCAGTTAGGTTTTTGTTTAGTAAAATCCATATGCTGCCGATCTGTAGCTATAACAGCGGTTGGGTTAGATCCACTGTAGATCATTCAGATTGTTGTGATGCTGCGTTTTGATTGGCTATAATTTCGTATCTTAATGAAAAATGTGTATCATAATGAATCTCAGTAAAGTACAGGTAATACATGTCTAATAAATCAATAAAAGTAATACAAGTACAGGAGTAGAAAAATGTATTGCATAGTTCTCTTTGTGCTAATGCTAGTAGATATAATATAAGCTGAAATCGGACTCCTTTACCGATGATCTAGCTTATTGCTCCTTTTTAGCTCCACATGACATTAATTTTTGTATGGAATGGATTCTTTACTTTGGAAAATGTTTCTTTAACTTTCAGGTGAAGATGGATTTATTTGATATGCAAAATTTAATCTGATATTAAACTGAATTCATCTTGTTATGAGAAAATTGAATTTGTTACCAGAAAATGCAATTGCTAATTTAATAATAATTTGTTACAAGAAAAGCCAATTTGTTAAGATAAACTTTGATTTGTTAAGATATAATTTCAATTGCCTTATTATAATTACTATATTAATTCAAATAAAAAGCCAATTTGTTACTATAAAATATAAATGCACTTTTCTTTAAATCATTACTTTAATTTACAAAAAATATAAACTGAAAGATAGCTCAGGGTGTATGGGTAAGGAGCATTATTGAAGTTTTTTTTCGAGTTAAAAAGCGCAAAATAAAAGATTAGAAATTTCAAATAAACAATTTTTATCATATTTCCTTTTAACAAAAATAAGGTTTATATCTGTGGAATTATCTTGGTGACATCTACACTTTAATCACCTTGCCGTTCCTTCGAGCTTCCTGGAAATTGCTGTAGTGCCAGGATCTGTCCTGCGTGACGTCACTGGAAGCTGTCCTGGTAATATGGCCGAGTGTGTGTGGACTCAGAAGCATGAAAAAAAAACAGTACAAGGCAGTTAAAGAGTTCACCAAGAATATTGTTATCAACTCTGTTTCAATTTGGCGGAGAGCGTCTTTTAATACAGAACTTGGCAAGAGATAACTACAAATAACTCTTCTGAATTAACAATGCCAAAACACGTTGAAGAAAAATTGAATAGACAATAATAATTATGGTTTTAAATTAAACAGTGAACTGATCAAAAATAATAAATGAAATAAATAGCTGTTTAAGCTGATAAAATTGTTATGAACAATATTTCAATATAAAAACAATTACAGTAATCAGGTAAGAACAAAAGTGAAATCAATAAATTTAAACAGATAATCAGAATGCAATTATTTTCCGAAAGCCACTTTTCAACTCAAAAATCAATTCGATTCAAAATAAAGGTAATGACAATAATTATTCAATTCAATTATTGCCTGAAAGCTATTTTCTAACTCAAAAATCAGTTCAATTCGAATATAAAGGTAATGACAAACTTAAACAGAAATAGAGAAATAAAACAAACACACAATTATGATCTTGTACCGACTACGGTCGAGAAGGGCTTGAGAAGGCGCTCTTTAAATAACAAAGTGACGATAAAATGCTTCTATAGTCCGAACAACACTAACTAAGCTTAACTCTGATTCCCTATATAACTCCTAACATCCGATAACAATACCAGCGAAAATTAGAGTCAATCTCCCACACTATAGCCAGTTTTGGTTATTAATTTCTAAAAATGCTTCCTCTAACTAGAACAGAACCTAAATAATGTGAACCCTACAGGCCACTTTGATTGATTCTATAGTTGGGTCACCGTCTATAGATATTCTAATAAGTCTGCTCACTCCAGCGTGCCGTGGAAAATACTGCCGTTGACATTGAACACACTCGGCCACGGTACAGCAGACGAATGGGTGCAGCTACGGTGTACGATCAATATGAACTGCCGCTCGATTATTTATATACGGGGAACGTTCTATTAGGAATAAATGATATGAATATGATTATGTATTAATGTTCGGATTATTTATTTGTTATGAACAATTATTGACATTCTCTGTCTCATTTATAGCTCATTAAAGACACTACTTTGTAATGTTGAAGTTATTTAGTATTATAATAAATTAGTAAATAATAAAACGAAATATTATCTACGATATGGATAAAAATACCAGTAGCTACAACTGGTATTGTTTAATTACGAACACAAGTTACAAAATATAACAGGAAAATAGCGACAATGGAACATTTTTAACCTGATATTTTCGGCTGTCGATAGTTATGGATATCTTATTACATTTTGTTATTGATATGACAAATGCGTTGTAACAGTGGATGTCGTCTTTAACAAAAAAAAAAAATTGAAAACACCAACTAATCCGTGCCACACCTATAACTTAACACTTAACCCAAACATTAAAAGTGTTTTCCATCTAGGGTTTTTTATTCTTAATTAGTGGTTAAAACAGCGATCAAACTTACTTATACTCATATATAACTCAATTTATAACCATAATTTGGGTGAAGGTAAATATTATAAATCCACAAATTTTACGCTATTTTGATATTCTTTGGATTCATGAAAGTGATTTTTCAAAGCCATGCATGTAACGACACGTTTTTGAATTTTCGTCTCACAAGAGAGATAAAGTATATGACTCTCTCTCTCTCT
>MU187977.1:33253-54195 GCA_016904865.1 Pissodes strobi | reverse complement strand
ATCAACTTTCGGTTAATTTCTCTTAGTCTCAACTTATTTTAGACATTTGAACCGTTTCCGATACGTTACAATCAATTTTAATATATTTGGTTAGTCGCCGAATAAACTTTCAGTTAGTTTCACTTTGTCTCGACTTATTTTAGAGAATTTAACCGGTTCAGCTAGGTTATAATCAATTTTAATAGATTTGGTTAGTTTCACTTTGTCTCGACTTATTTTAGAGAATTCAACCGGTTCCGCTAGGTTATAATTAATTTTAATATATTTGGTTAGATTGGGTTAGTCGTCGAATCAACTTTCGGTTAGTTTCACTTTGTCTCTACTTATTTTAGTGATTTAAACCGGTTCCGCTAGGTTATAATCAATTTTAATATACTCGGTTAGTTTGGGTTAGTCGTCGAATCAACTTTCGGTTGGTTTCACTTAGTCTCAACTGATTTGAGACATTGAACCGGTTCCGATACGTTATAATCAATTGTAATACATTTGGTTTGTTTTGGTTAGTCGTCTAATTAACTTTCGGTTAGTTTCACATAGTCTTAACTTATTTTAGTCATTTGATCCGGTTCCGATACGCTATAACAAATTTTAATAGATTTGGTTAGTTTGGGTTAGTCATCCAGCCAACTTTCGGTTAGTTTCATTTAGCCTTACTTATTTTAGTCATTTGAACCGGTTCCGATATGTTATAATCTAAAATTTGATTAGTTTGGGTGAGTCGTCGAATCAGCTTTCGGTTAGTTTCACTTAGTCTCAACTTGTTTTAGTCATTTGAACCGGTTCCGATACGTTATAATCAATTTTAATAGATTTGGTTAGTTTGAGTTAGTCATCCAATCAACTTTCGGTTAGTTTCACTTCGTCTCATAAAAATTGAATAATTCTTTACCAATTCCAAAGAGAGAAAGAAGGAGAAATCACGTGTAGTTACACAACAGTCATCAACAGTACAATAAGAAAAATTACCCTTAGCCATCTTAACTATATATTTTTTTAAATAGCGTATAGCGTAAATCGTGCGAAAACTATTCCGTAAAAATAAATTCACACCGGCCGATCGCGAAAGTACTTGCGAAAACTGAGTCACGGCTAAGCCGTGACATTGACGTGTAGCCTATGGGTGAGGGATTGGCGCAAGCAGGAGGGAAATTTTACGCGGCACGCTCGAGTGAGCGGACTTAGAATATCTATAGACGGTGGTTGGGTTGCTACACTAAATCTGAAATTCAATAACCCTGCTCTTGCAGGATCAAGTCCTTTTTTTCCTCTAAGACAAGAGCCTTAACCCACATAACATTAAAAGTACATTCACATTCTTAACATATTCCCCTAGAGTGCGATGAGGAATATTCTTTATAGTAGATTTATGTCACGTGCTACGAACATCTTCTTAAAGAACATTCCACATCGGATATGCAAAGAACGTACTACTAAATATTCTCGAAGATTACGTGCGAAGAATATACTTTGAAGCATATTCCTATAACGAATATTCTTATCACCTGAATGAAATATAACAAAAATCAGGTGTTCTATGTTTTCTGAAAGATTACTTTTGTGTTTCCTACTCATCAAATCAAATAAATAATTTTCACTTATTCGTACCGGTGTGGTTAATTATGGGCATTTTGCAACTGTTCGAGTTTCGAATATAAATATACCTCTATAAAAAAAGGCTCCATTATACTGGACCTATACAATACATATTGTATAATCATTGCGACGTAAATGAGTGTCTAGACTGTCTAGTTTTTAATGGCTTTTATATGGTGTTATTAAATCGGGTATTTAATTTATATCACATTATAAGGAGAAGCATCTAGCTGTTACGCTATATCGCAACAGCCCTCGTGGCCGAGAGGTCTAGATGGTTAGATCTCAATTCAGCGGCTATCGGCGCGACGCGGCGGCCCGAGTTCAAACCCCGTTGCTTTTTTTATTTTATGAAAAATATTCCTGTTGAGGACATGACTGGCATTTTTTGTAATAATGTAATGCGCACATTCTTAGTAAGTTGTACATCACATGCATAGCACATATATGGGCACCTGATACTGGTGTCCTGTAATATATTCTTAGCATATGCTATGCTGATCCTGAATGCTTTTTAGGGAGATTCTTAGCATATATTCATGCCGCAAGAGAATATTATTAACAGGTGCTAAGCATGCAAAAATGTTATGTGGGAAGCTCCAAAAAACACTATCTCACATATGCCCTACAGACAAAAACATACCCACGGCAAAAGACAACATGGTATGTGAAACGATAATAGACAGATATCAGCGATTCGCATGCTTAGCAGCTTTATTCTGGCTACATACTTTACGATATAGGAAACTAGAAATAAGATCAGATAACGTAAAGAAATAAAGAAAAAGTCAAGCCTACCTTCTCTCAAACCTCTCACACTGGTCGTCGGTATAAGACAGATTTTAAAATCCAGTACTACCTTCCACCAGAATCACATCTCGAAAAAAATTACACTGACCCGCAGTCGTCACAAATATTTCAGCTTTTTGCACCGCACGAAGCGACCGATCTTTAATCATAAAATCTGAACTGCATATTTGAAATTATTTATCAATTTTAAATAATATATTCTACTGCTGTATTTACGTAGATTCAACCCATACTATTAATTTTCATTTTATATTAACGAGATAATTATCGGAAGTAATTGCGCAAGTGCATCAAAATTACCGATAATTTTGCATGACAGCGTGTTGTCTAAAAACTGCATGAATTCATTTTCATATTTTGAAATATATGAAAATGACCGAATGCAGTTTTTCTAAGACAACACGCTCGAATGCAAAATTATCTGGTTATTTTGATTCACGAGTGTAATTCGGGGGAATATTTCCCGAATAAGAACATGGTTTAAAAAAATACATTTTTATTCTTTTTTAAATACAACAACGTACTGTAAACAAAGTAAAGAGACGCAAAAATACGATTTTTTTAATCCGAAACGAGACATTTTTAATAATATATATTCACTTAACTTTGACGTTATTTATAAATTGTCGCTGTCATCGTAAGTTTACAATGGAATTACTATAGATACGTACGATGCAATTATCGCCGGGCTCTTTCGGTTTCTACAGTGCAATTATCGCTGTAATTTTCCGAGAATTGGACTCCTCTAATGGGATTTTTTATACATGAGGGAAATATTCGACCGATATATTTAAAAGACAAAAATTAGTTTTAAATTAACTTGATGGGCAACATAAAAATTCATTATTTATTAATATTTTCGTACTATTTAATGCGGAATTTTCCACACTGTTGCTGCCAGGTCGGTTCAGCCAGTAATTCAAAATAGGTCGAAGATGAAAAGTTATTATTTCAAATCAAAAATAAATACAGACAAACTCGGAAAAACCTGATGTTACGGAATTGTTAAAATTACCGTAACAATCTAAGAAGTTACGACAGTCTCGCCATGACCGTTTTGTCCGGATATTCTCCTGCTCTGATCCCTTCATCCTTTGGGACTTCCATGAGGTTCTTCATAGAAAGTTAAAACACTAAATATTTGAATCACTGTATGAATCCTTCAATTTGCATGCAGGTTCTGTACCGGTTCATGTATGTTCATATTTTGTATCATCAGATTTTTTTCCATGTGACGCAGTTGCCCAGCTCAGGGCAGCTGTTTTCAATGCTTCCATTTCAAATTCTCAATTTGATCTCCTTGGTGACACTATTATCTTCTAGCAGTGTTGCCCAAATACTTAAATGTTCCAATTCGCTCGAAGTTAATGTGTCCTGTTGCAACACTTCGATCTCTCCCTGTCCCGATTCTTCAGCTTTCGTCAGAATAGGCATATTTTTGTTTTTCTAACAATAATATATCAATTACAGTAATTATACAGCAATTTACAGCACTCAACAGGATGTAGATCGTGTCACATTAGTACTTCAGACGCAGTTTAAAATTGAAATAGTTGAGAATTAATTATTATAATAATGACATTAGACATATATTTCGTCTTTGTATCGATAATGCTAGGGCACACCTTCACCTTCCAACTATATCAATAACATCTGTGGAGGCCAGGGCTAGTTTAGGTTCATTAGCTGTAAATATCTCAAAAAAAGTTACCAGGCCGCTCTTATGTTGCCTTCTTCTAAGAAACATTACTCAATACTCAATAATTTATTAATGTCAATCACAAAAAAGTGTCACATAGGTGAAAATTTTTTAACAATAATTAAAATTACTTAAATTAGATACCTAATTAATCAAAATAATAAAATAATAAAACAAGTGATTAATACAATACTCATTATAGATTAAAATTAAAATGTTAACAGTTCACAACACACTAAAATCAGAGTTAAAATAATCATTTGTTGAATAGAAAGCCTCACTTATTAAGAACCTTTTTAGTCTTGCTGTAAAGGGCTGAATTGGTAAACTTCTAATGTTAATGGTAGAGCATTAAACATTTTTAATGCCCAGTACCCCGGACCATCCTGACACCTTCTCAAGCGCCAGAATTCCGGTACCAAGTTTCCACTACCTCGAGTGTTATGGTCATGAACGTCTGCGTGAGTCCTGAATTCTTCAACATTCCTCCTGACATGCAGAAGGCATTCCAGTATGTACAAAGACGGTGCAGTTAACAGATTCATACTCACAAACACACGTCGACAGTCATCCAGATAACCCAAGCCACTCACAACTCTCACAGTTCTCCTCTGCAATCCAATTCGCTGAATGCCCCCAAACCAAGATCGCGTATATAATGTGTGATTGAAATATAGCAAAATATGCTGTTCTTAAAACACTGATCGAGACACATTGAGATATATGCCTTAATACGAATATAGCCTATTTGACAGGGCACTTATGTGATTCCCCCATTGCAGCTTCGGGTCCAACACAACCCCCAAAAAAATCACTTCACTGGGATTGGGTACATTCAGTTCGCGCATTGTAAAGATGACTCTGTTAGTCTTTTCCATATTTAACAATAATCTATTTGAGCAAAACCAACCCTCGGCTCTCTCCCGCGCCACCATGGAACCCCTCAATGACTCCTCCAATGTATCAGCAGGGAAGGCTATCGTTGTGTCATCAGCATAGAGTGTGTATTTTTCATTACTATCGTTAGTTGGCAAGTCATTAACATACATTAAGAAGAGTATAGGCCCCAGGATTGAGCCTTGGGGGGCTCCAATGTCAATTCTGCTCCTTGCTGATGTCACCTCACCAACCCTCACCACTTGGTACCTAGATTTCAGATATGATCTGATGAGTTGGATGCTGCTAGTCGAAAATTTATAATGCTGGAGTTTACTAAGAAGGATCCATCCCATGGTCGACGCAGTCGAAAGCCTTGCTTAAGTCACAAAACAAAACTGAGTCATATTGTTTCCTATTAAATGCCTCAGCTACGCCCGAGACAAGATCTAGAATTCCCTTGACAGTGTTCCTGTACTTTCTAAACCCCCATTGGTGTACCGTAAACAACTCATTTAGTTCAAAGTGTTCAACTATCTGCGTAGCAATACACTTCTCCAAAACCTTCGAAATGATGGGAAGGAGAGAAATTGGTCTGCAGTTGTTAAGCACTGACGGATCACCCTTTTTGAAAATTGGCTTTACAACGGCTAACTTAAGACAATCTGGAAAAACACTATTTTTAAGCATAGGTTTATTAATTTAGTTAAAGGTAATAGGATGCAATTTTTGTTGTTTTGATTAACTTCACATTAAACCCATAGATATCATAACTTGATTTATTCTTTAGCTCATTAATTACTTCCCTAACCTCATTAAAAGTGACCTCCCTAAATGCAAAAGTCGGGGCCTCCAGAGCTGAAAGGTACTCATTTGGATCCTTGTCAGGTTTAGGGATGTTTTGCACAACAGAGTGGGCAATACCAGAAAAAAAGTGTTAAATTCATTAGATGTTCCCTTTCTGATACTGTATTTTTACCCCTAAGGCTATTTACTATCTGCCACATTGTTCTAGCAGGATTTGATGAGGATTGAATCATACGGTCATTGAAATCTATTTTCACTTCCCTAATGCGCCTTCTGTACAGTTTTCTAAAATTTTTATACTCATTCCTAGTTTCAACAAAGTTGTACTGGCGTTGTAATTCTCCAAGGAAAGCAAGATGGTCTCGCATTGCTCTAAGCTCATTGCTGAACCAGGGAATGTTATTAAGGTGGTCATATCTACTGACTCCAGTTCATTTGTTTTGTTTCGGAGAGATCTGGCATTAATATGCATAATGCTTAGATTTGTTACTTGTTTTCCCTCTAGTTTACCGTCATGCAGCTCTTCAGAAAATGGTTGATAATGATTCCCACAGGCCAGAGTGAGGACGCCAAGTACTTATCTCTGTCAATGTGAGGAAGTGAAAGTTTGAAGGATCCCCTGTATTTGTCCTTTTTTGTTTTCATTTTCGCGCAGGAGCAGCCACCATCAAGGCCGCTCAATTTGAGAAATTCTATGATGTTTTCTGCTGTAACATCTATTGCTAATCCTGATACGAATAAATATGCCATTCGATGAGCTGTTTTGAGTGTGGCAGTGGCGGGGTTGTTGCAACTGCCCCTCCGAGGCTCTGGGCGGCATCTTGTTTTTAGGTTTTCCTGATCAGAGCTTTGATATTTGGTTTGTTTGGGCGTCTAAAACCCCGTTGCCTTTGTCTTTCCCAGTGGTTTTCCGGGACTTCTGGGCCCTTTTCTTGGATTTGGTTTTGCTTTCCATTATCAACACCGCCATTTGAGTCATTTGTTGTGACATTTGTGGTGTCATCATGACGTACGTCGTTGTTTGACACTAGTGCCGAATCATTTGAACTATTACTGTCACTTTGGATTTTAGAATTAAGAATCTCAACAGCCACGCTCTCATCGGCGCGGGCGCCTACCGATGATGATGAAGCACTGATTTTGGCGGGAGTCCCGATGTTTACTGCTTTTTATTCTTGCACTAACCTTACATTTTCCTCAAGTTTTTCTTCCTGTAACTTGATTGTTCCTTTCAGCAATGCATTATTTTCTTCCAGTATTGCATTCTTGCTTCTTAATTCAGCCACCAGCTCCTTCAGGAGACGTATTTCTGCGTTTTTTGCTTCGTCAACAGAGGTTAGCGATCCCTCGTGTTCCTTGCACATCAGACGGGAATTATCTATAAATATTACTTTTTCACCCCAATTTCTTGTCGCACACGAATTGTGGTAGACATTTCCACATATTATACACGTATTTACACTGCTATATTTGGTTTTGCAGCACTTTAAACGTCTTTTATCAGCCGAGATTAACTTGACGTCTTCAGTTGACGCCATCTTGATTTGGAACTTAGTTAGTCTTATGTTGCAAAGATCGAGAAGAATGTTATTTTCCTCCGTTTTTTATTGCCTTATTACCAGTTGTTGTATTTGCATTGCAAACAGGGCAAATTTGTTCATAGCATTACCTGAGGTACGAGTTGAATGATCAGGGTTCGAGATATGACTTAGAGTCAGGCCAAATCTCAGAGTCTCATTCTCAGAATGAGCATTAAATACTATGGGGGACCTAGTTGCTTAACTGTTAAGCCATTTGATTATTTTCCTAAAAACTTTACTTAAGATATATAATCTTCAATTTCTAAATACAGAACAATAATAAGTAAAATTAATATTCTCACAATATGGGGTTGCCAGAAATATCTTGTCCTCTACTCAAAAGAAATTGGTCGACTGCTGTGGTGCTGAGTTTATAATTGTTTCCTTAATTTTTGAGCATGTAATGCAACTGCAGAAGGATCAGGAGGTTCCGAGATAATCTAAAAATCGACCTCCTCTAATTGCCGGCGAACAAAAAAACGACTTTATCCCATCTATTTGCAATACTCCAGAAACAAGCATTATTATTCTTGCATAAGTGCGCTCTTTTTTCGGGTGTTCCACAAATTTAATTTTTGTCTTCTGGGTATTCTGCCTGACATCAACGACGTTTTGGACACATGTTAAAGTCTCAATTAAAATATGAGTTGTATTACGTAACTTCATCATATTATAATAATTGTATCATATGTATCCTTTGACTTTTTTAGTGAAACTCGACGAAGTGTTCCTCGCAGAGCCTCAGCCCCCGAACCATCTAGGGACAGTGTCCCACCGCAGGGTTGGCAGCCTTTCTTACCCCGTTTATCGCGCGATCTAAAAGCAGAAAATTGGGTGAAAGTTATTACGCCCGAGGGAAAAGTTCGCGGTGGTAGGGTTAGATACGTAGGACCAGTGGCTTCGCAGAACCAAGATCATTTTGTTGGAGTGCAGATGAGTTTTCCAGAGGGCACGAGTGATGGTACGTACGCAGGGAGAAGATATTTCCAATGGTAAGCTTTTAATTTGGGCACAATATTATTTTATAGAAATCGAACAGCATAATGGTATAGAGCCAGCGGAATGAATGTGTTTCGCTTTATATGGAAAAGAGCCCAAACATGATGGCAGTCGTAGTGTTTAAGCAATATTTAGGTGAAATCCTTGAAATTATAGTTACTGCTTTTATTTTCGAGGGAAAACATGTAATTGGCCGATTACTAGCTTATGACGGATTGATTGGCCGTGTGACAGACGTAGTTTCATGGGTTCAGATGTACTCAAGTAAAGGCAAAAAATTGTACATTTGTGCAAGTTTGGGTGCAATAAGGTTCTTTTGTCCCATACTAGGCGGATTCCAGTGATTTCGTGGCTTGTTGAAGCCGCAAAAAGATCGTAAAAAGGTAATTTTGTCTCTTCTGAAGCTAGTGTTTGGCGCTCACAATAAAATCAACTTAGCTACTGCTAGACCCTTTTCTTAAGTGTAATACTTCATCTGTTGGATACTTTGAGCAAATATGTCAGAAACTTTTATTACCATACCCTTGCATTCACAATAACAACTACTTAGTTCGTTTTAGATATGACTTGCATTTTCATTTAGATTGTCAGATTCACACGTATACATGCTTGCGCATTTTGTGCGTCGGTTAATTGGGTACAATTACTTATGGCATACACTTCTTTTTGCCTGGAAGATGAAGGGGCGTCTTGCCCAAAGGCTGTGATATCCTAAGTTTGGAACTGTATATCTGAATCCCGACATCATGCATCTCGTATCTGTATTGGAGCCCTTTTTCGGCATTGATTGACGATTTTGGGCAGCAAATCAAAATCAAATTTAGTTCACATGTAATACACATATTGAAAGTTTGTGGCTGAATCCGATAAAATATCTTAACATGAATAATGTCGATAAAATATCTTAACATGAATAATGTCAGTCTGGCTTAATTTCTATTATGTGGAGTATATTAATAAAGGTATTTGTTTGATACGGTTAGACGACAGGCTCCGTTAACTTGAGAAAATGTATTGCATAAGGTTAACATTTGTGTAGATACATTCTCAAAAATACTGAGTAATGGCTTGAGATTGAAACGAGAATGGCATATGTCTATTTCACTTTTCGCATGGCCCTCCGCTCGCTTCGATCGCTACGGGGGCTCAAGAAAAAGAAACTAACAAGTGCTAACCCAAGACATACCCAAAAGCAAGAAAAAAACTGTTTAGAAAAAAAACCCACGGGATTTGAACCCGGGTCGCCGAAGTGAAGGCTAACCATCCAGACCCCTAGACCATCTGTGGACTTACAAACAACTGGTTGCATCGCGAAGACATGGAAGTCAAGGGAGGAAGGGACGGAACGGTCCGGCTGCTGTCGCTAGAGTCTAATCGAATAGTTAGCATCGTATTGCCGGTGTCATTCTTTATGGTCTAGCCAGAATTTGTGATCAAATTCTGGTAGTAGACTAAAAGCCTTAATATTTTGCAGTTTCCGGGGATGGATCCCCGGAATTACACTACAGCAATGTCCGTGGCGGGCGATACCTCATCCGAGATGTCGCGGGATACAAATTTCAGCGAGAGTGAACGTACGTGGCTGCAAAAGCTCGTAATCGCATTGCAATCAAACCCAAGATGTGCTGAGTGCCAGCATTGGCTCTCAGTTCTAACCGACAGCAAATATAGGCCGCAGATCGAGCTTGAAGAAGCATTTTGCAGAGGTACCACGCATAATATCGATGCTCATCCTACCAGAATAAAATCCCGCAAGAAAGTCGAATCTCGAGTCGATTGTGGGCAAAAACTGAAAAAGGACCAACCAGGGCCCTCCGTATTAGCAAAGGGCAAAACTGATTCGTCCCCGACCTATGCGAAATAGAAAAGAGTCGAAATTCCTGAAATTCCGACGGAGAAAGTGGCATGATTTCGACCAAAAATGACCCTCAAATGACCTCCAGAGAAACTACGCAGTTAGATGTTGCGCCGGCCGGTGGCCGGACCGACCTACCTAGCGTGGCTCCACCCACCCGTACAACTATGGCTCCGCCCCCTCATACCATCGAGGCCCCGCCTACTGCCCAGGCGGTTGATGCCCCTATGGAGACACAAGAAGTTGCTAATTCAATACAACAATTCAAAGTTCCGTTTAAAACACTCAAATTTAAATGGAACATCAGACAAGTTTATCTCGACGTTGGAGGCGACCCGTCAATAAAAACTAGCAACCGCTTCAGCTTCTGAGCGACGCTGAAGACGATGAATCCGAAACCTCACGCGCTGAGACAGTGCCTACAAGTAGACAAGCCAAAACGTACCCACCGGCAAAGGCCCCTGTCAAATCCAAGCCCTCACTACCTCCATGTATTGTTGTAAATGGTGGAATAGTCAACCATAAAGACTTCACTGCTAGCTTACGTGATGCAGCGATACGTAACTATAAGCTGAAGTAAACACGAAATTCTGTAGTTATATGGGCTAATACAGTCAACGATTGGATTAGCCTAAAGAGGATGTTTGAGGCAGAAGGCTTGGAATAACATTCCTATGCCGAGAAATCGTCTAGGACTCACGCACTCGTCTTCAAAGGGCTGGACGGCGGTATCCAACAACAAGAAATCAAGACCGCCCTAATCGATGAATATAGCATGAACATCAAGGAGATTTACCCAATGAAAAAGACCAAAACACCACCATATTTAGTGGTGACTGAGGCAGGGTTAACTTTGAAGCAGCTAAACACAAAATGTAGGTACCTCATGAATATGAGAGTTACCTGGGATTATCGCAAAACGAGCAAACCGATAACCCAATGTAAGCACTGTCAAGGACTAGGCCATGCATGGACCTATTGCAGGCGTGAGTGGCGATGCTCAAAGTCTGCAGGCGCTCACCAGATTACTGAATGCACTAACAGTGAACTGAAATGCGTAAACTGCAATGGTGAACAAAGTTGGGCCAATTGCAGCAGCAGCAGCCACCCCAGAAACAGACATACAAACCAGCGCCCCCTCCAGCGAAACTAACCTGGCAGAGACCCGGAACCGGCCCAAACAACAGCAGGTTTGATAGAGATTTTTCACCGTTGAGAAACACCCAAAATCGTGTAAGTGATCGCGAAAACCGCGATAGTGCGCGTGTTAATGTGCAAATTGATAACGCAAACACCCAAAATGTAAGTAAAAACAATTTTCTGCCAGTAAACAATTAAACTATCGCTGCTTTTAACAAACTCCATGCTGTCACTGATAAAATCAACTCGCTCGTCAATATTTGCGAGCTCATCAAGGCTCTAGAACACTCTGCAGGCTTACTAGAAGCCTGTAATGGAAACAAGCAGGCGATTTTCCAAGCCATTCTATACTTATTTTCAAATGACATAGAAAATTTCAACTATTAAGACGTAAGGCAAGGTTGGGTAAATGGGACCCTGGGGTAAGTGGGCCATCCCATTAAAAAACGTATGGAATGTCTTCCGTTTTTTCTATGTTTTGTGGGGTCATACATAATGCCATCTATCCACTACAACAGACACCTTTGACATAAATCATCATTGTAATATATGAATGGCCGCCGAGTGCACAACAGCTGATTTTGCGTCTTACAATTTTTGTCGACTTAACTATTTTTATTAAAATTGTGTTATAGTTTTTTTAATGAGATATTAATTGTTGTATTAAGAGGTAAGTAATAGATGTCTTTTAGCATGTGTTTCATAAATTATTGCTAGTTATAATTATTGTAGGTTATAAAATGGGGGACTCAGCCCAGTACTCCTATAAAATTTTCTTTTTGGGGTAACTGGACCCTGCTCGAATGGGTAAATGGGTCCCAGGACCCACCTGCAAGAATTAGGTAAAGGAACCTAAATTCTTACATTTTTCGCAGTGAGTAAGAACTTATGATGAGTAGAGAATACCACAGAAAAACAACCAGAGGTGCAAACGGTGGGCGTTACAGCAGGCAAGATTCGAGCTTTTTAGATATCCAAGAAGGAAGGAAAACTTTAAGAGTTGCCGTGCTGCCACGCATTACAACTTACCAAGATCTACATTAAAGCACTATGTGAGGGGCACAAGAGGAATAAAAGGTTCTGTCGCTATTTCTGGAAAGGGAGGTGGTGGAAAACGGCCTATTCCCATTGATGATGAAAAACGCTTAGTGGAAGGGATTTTAATAATGGAAAAATGGAGCTTCGGATTATCAAGAGAAGTTTTAGATGTGGTACAGATGTACGTTAAAAGTAATGAAATTAAAACAAGGTTCAAAGATGGGCGTCCGGGTGAAGAATGGTATTTAAATTTTGCGAAGAGAAATAAATTATCCATAAAAAAACCTCAAGGTGTAGAATATGCAAGAATGGCTCAAATAAATCCTTTTGTGATTAATGGGTTTTTTGATTTACTCAAAAGAACAGTTGATGATTTGAATTTAAAAGACAAGCCTGGACAAATTTTTCATTTAGATGAAACGTCATTTTGTCATGGTTCAAAGAAAACAAAAGTTGTAGGTGCAGTTGGAGTCCGTAGTACTAGAATGATTAGCTCAGCCGGAATGGAAAATACAACGGTTCTAATCTGTGCTTCAGCAAAAGGTGACAAATTACCACCATTGGTAATTTTTAAAGGAAAAACATTATATAGTCTTGGCTAAGTCAAAACGTAACAGAAAATATGGCTTATGCAGCAACTAAGAGTGATGGAGAGTAAAATTTTTTATAACTGGTTTGAGAAAAGCTTTTTACCAAATATCCCAAAAGAACGCCCTATTCTTCTTATCTACGACGGTCATTCCACGCATGTTAGTCCTGAGCTCTGCAGGGTTGCAAATGAAAATGATGTAATTATTTGAAAACTGCCTCCCCAAACAACTCATGTGTTGCAACCTTTAGATGTTGCCATATTTGGACCTTTTAAAACAAGCTGGGATAAACTCCTTGTTAAATGGCAAATAATAAATCCTAGAAGAAAAATTCGCAAAAGAGATTTTGTTGAATTACTTAATTCGGTTTATTATGAAATGCCAAAAGCAAAATATATTGTGAGCGGTTTTAGAAATACTGGCATATATGATGATTTCAGAGCAATCCATGGTCTGCACCCTGTCAATAGGAATCAGGTAACTAACCCAAACTAGTATAGGAATCAGGAACTAACCCAAACTAACCCAGAAGATTTGAAACGTTGTCAAGAGAAAAATAAGCGTACAGATGTGCCCTTATCTACTGATATCTTGGCTCTCGATCAGCCCTCTACCTCTTCAAGTGGAATCATCGATATAATGATTGAACCTGCTCAAAGTCTCATTCAGCCACAGTCCTCTACCTCTACAGGCGCCATCTCCGATATAATAATGTGTGAACCTGCACAGGGTTTCAATATTAAAAGTTGTTCACAGATAGAACAGGAGGAGACTGAAATAGACCAGGATTTTGACATTCGAGAACCTGATAAACAATTACCTCAACAGACCACGCAAGCTGAAAATTTAACTCAATGTCTCCGAAAAACGAAAAACCTTTTGAAAATATATTGTTAAGTCTTGTGAGAAATACTAAAGGAAATGAGGCATCTGCGCCTAAAAGAAGAAGGATCACTACCTCTGCGGAAATTATAACTACAAAAGAAAACATCGAAAAACTGGAAAAAGAACAGCAAGAAAAAGAAGATAAAGAAAACCAACGTTTATTAAAACAGAAAAATGAAATGTCAGCATCCCAAATTTCCAATAAAGAGAAGAACAAAACAAAAAAACTAAAACTCTAGCAGCGAAATATGAATAATTAAATCTATCTGATGATGAAGATGAGGTCACTGATAATATTCTAGAAGTGATCCCTAATGATTATGTGATTGATAGCTATAATGGTACCTATTATCCAGGACAAGTTGTGTCTCTAGAACATGCAACAGCGAGAGTAAAGCATATGCTAAAGTGTGGAAAAAGCAGTTCCTGGCGTTTGCCTGAGCGAGAAGATATTGTAGACTGCAATATTGATGATATTTTGAAGCGTATTAAAGAACCTATGTGATGGTCGGGCCAGGGTACCCGATTTAATTTAAGAAATGTAAAACTTTTAATTAAATTTTAATCGTTCAAATAAAAAATAAAAATTGGAAAAGTCATTTACACTTGGACTATATTTCCAATAACCGGTAGGAAATTCAAGTTCACTAGACTCGGTTTTACGCGCGGACTATTCCACCACTTAATTCAGCATTCATGCAGGTTCCCCCGAAAACCTTGATAAAAAGAAATCCATTGGTCAATAGGCGTTGCAAGTAAAATTCGTCATAAAAAGTCGAAGACCTCGAGGAGACTTTGAAACGTTGCCTTAGGAAACAAATATATAGAATGACCTTATTTTGGTCCAGAGTGGAAAAAACGCGAATAGCCGTTTTCGGCGGAAAAGAAGCGTCTTGCGTCATCGCCAATATTTTAATTGCCGCAGGCAAAAACTAGGTATTTCTGGGAGAAAGACACGCCTCGAAAGTTGTGTAATATCATGCGTTTCTCAGGTGGACGGAGATTTAGAAATTTTTCTGGGGGACAAAACGCGTCAGAATTTCTGCTATAAAAGCATGATTACATCGAAGAAAAATCAGTCATATTCCAATTACCAGTTGCAGTCGGTCCTTCTGGGCAAATTCAAAATTTTATAAGAAATATCAGATGTAGCGGGCCGCTATGCTGAATTTCATTTAAAAAGTTTAAAAAGTTAAATCAACAGATAATTTTGTAGTCGATAATATGGTCTTAGTTGTGACCAAACCGAGAGTAGTGCCTTTCAGTTTAAGGGCTCGTAGAAATAACGAAGTAAATAATTAAATTCATGTCAACGGTTCGAAAAGTGAAGTAAAGTAACGGAGTGAACCATCGTCATTCATCGAGGGTTAAGATGTTCAAACACAAGAAAAGGGAGCAACGGCGGCAGGTTCCGAGTTCACGTTAAAGATAGACAGTAAGTTTAGTTTTAAAAATGTCTCAAATGCTTGTATATGTGAAAACATTTATTGTTGCCTGGTGGCAAGAAATTCATGAGTTTTCCGTAAAACATTTCAGTACTCGAGTTAGGCAGTAAATTTAATCTTAAATCATAAAAATTGCTGTATATTTGAAAACATGTAGCATTGCCTGTTGGCAAGAATTTCAGGATTTTTTCAGTAAAACAATTCAGTGCTAAATCTAGATAGTAAGTTAATTTAAATGATGAGGCGTATAGTGCCTGTATATTGGGAATCGTTTAATGCTGTAGTATTCGATAATTCCAAGAGTATCCCATTAAATAATTAATGTTATTATACTTCGTATTTTATTTAATTAATTCACTGCAGACAAGAATATCGCTGTTTGAAATTATTTTATTATTCCATAATTTTTGACTGGCTAGGAAAATATAATATTTTAGGAAAGTTGCTACACGAAAAAAAATTCACAGTGTCTAATTAGTAATACCAGTGCCATTTTCATTTAATGTGCCAGTTCTGATTGTCTGACGCTGTAGTTACGAGGTCATATTAAAAAATTAAGCGAATAAATTTAGCCACTATAAAAAAAGCTCCCTTTCACTTATTTTATCAATTTCAAAACATCATTAATGTGGCTTATATTTAATTCATTATATTTAATATACCTGAGAATAGGAAGTAAGTACTGGTAAGAGGCATAAAGTGGTTTTCAACTAGGTAGCGGAATATGGGTGATTGCCCAGTGTAAAGGAAATTATTTTTCGTCGAAATTAGGGTGTCAACACACTGGTACTGCGAACCCGGTTACAGCTAATGAACAAAGATTGACGAAAAGGCCGAAAATACAGTAAGTAAGTAACAAGGGTAAATCGGCGTTCATTACACCTATGTACTTTAAAAAATAAGAGAAACATGTATAACGTACCATCAGAAGTGGATCGATTTTGCTAAATAAATAAACTTTTATAATTACTTAAAATTATGTGTTTGTTAAGTAACACTCGTTTTTACAAATTGTGTAGTTTTTAAACGGCAACAGATAATTTTACGAAATTTGGGACCATAAAGGCGAAATCTCTAAAAAAGGGTCCAGTTACCTTTGAGCTCTCATAACGATTCCTAATACAAAACTACTCTGGGGTGATCCAGTTACCCCAAAATCCGGGGTAACTGGGCACACCTGTACAAGTAAATTGAAAAAATAAAATGGGAAATTTAGCATAACAGCTTTCTAAATTCATATACTGTTAGCTAATATAAACCTTTTAAATAATCTAAAACCGATACCTAATAGTAATTTGTCCAAAGTTTAAAAAAGTTTTATTTTAAAAATTGTAAAACTTTGCCTTAATGTTGTTTTCCTGCATTGTAGCAAGCTTTATTGTATATACTGTATATATTAATGTTGTGATGTCATAACAAAGCAGAGTGTTTCAGTCCGTTTTCCCTGTAGATGCTCCCCACTCATAGTTTTTCTTAAATATATTCGAACTGGCTTACTACTGTTGTAGCTACATTCAATTCAAAACCATTGAAGGGGTACACCCATGTAATTTGAATACTGGTATGAAATAGAAAATTTGCATTCTTAGGATGCCTAGGGTAGTATTGCTGAGCGTGTGCTCAAAGGCTCGCTTTTCAGCGTGCCTAGTACTGTTAGACTTAGTAATCTAGAGATAAGTATTTTAAGAACTATACTCGGCGCGCCGAACAGATTCACCAAACACGGAAAACACGGATACAATAATTCTTCTTATTTTATGATTCCAATGGTTCCAAACATAGGAACTTTCATTAACACACTCAATTTTTATTTTTTGTATTATGGATAAGAAAAATCGAAATGAAAAACAAAACAGTGGGTCGATTCAATCATAAAATAAGACGAATTGTGTCCGAGATTGGTGAATCTGTTCGGCGCGTCAAGTATAGTATTAAGAACAAACTTGTAAATGATGATGAAATAAATGATGTTGATGGTATACTCATGGCTCTTCCTACTTTCGATTACTACTATATGCATAATTTTTCACTATTTAATGTTTAATTTTTTTTTCAGCGAACCGTATCATGGCATTTTCGTACCATTTAAGAAAGTGATTATGGGTTGGCGGCCGTAAGAAATCCAAGGAAGAAAGTTAAGGGCAGAATGCTGTTAGTTGTTAAACGTTGTGAATATAAAGTAAAATGCTTGGAAAGCTTGTTTTCAGATCCGATATGAAACTAAAACTTATAAAACATGTGCCACTAAGCAATGTATGATTTTAGAATTAAGTCATAGCAAGTCTTATCAAAATTTAGGCCTAATAATTGAAATCAGTGGGTACATATGAAAAGCCAAATTTTTTAAAATTATTTGATAGCGGTAGACTCTAAACTGGCAGATATATTTTGGACGGGTGGAGTTTCTAAGTATATTTGTAGATAAATTCAGTTAGACGAACAAATTGCTCTAGAACAGCTGCATCATTTTTAAAATAAGTGTCAGTCTTCAGTGATTTTAATACCTCTTCCCGGAGCTTTATTTCAAGAAATTACTGTTCTTTTAAGACCTTAAAGAGTTCTCAATAAATTAAAGTGTGATAAAGCAGTGCAAAAACTGAAATATTGAATACATATTATAGACATACTTACATGTATTGCATGATGGAACACGCTTAGTTCGTTAGAATTTTGGATTTTTTCACAACTAGAAACATTTACTATAGAGGTTTAAACCAGTCTTCTTCATTGATTCCAGAAAATATTAGGTTAAACATAATCCAAAAAAATTTAATGCAACAAGTAACTGTGTCGTTACATAAAGTTTCTTATTGATCTCATCAGCGCCTCGGATTAATGCTTTAAAGAATATCTAACAATTTTGCACTGCCCTATGACCCCGTAACTAATCAAAACATTTCTAAAATCTCAATAGTTTTTTAAACACGCGAGATTCCTAAATTGGTTATTGCACATTTGGAAAGCACTGATGAAGCAACTTTAGATCCGTTTTAAAAGGGGCCTGAAATTGGGTTTGCTTATTTTACTATAATTGAGAACTAGTTTAAATTTAAACGAGCTATATACTACATTTATTTTTAGTCTACGAATATTGTTTAATTTTTTTTTTAATTTCATTTGATCAAACCCAGATATAATAAGAAATTTGACCCCAAGAAGGAGTTGAGAAATAAGATTTGTGATATACATAAAACAGGTAATTGTAAAATATATATTTACAATCATAACATACAAAAGTCTGAAACCTATTATTTTCAAATATAAATTTAACTCTAAACGTTACTAATTCTTCTCTTACATAAACTTGCACCGACACTGTCCTACACCATGCATATAAGGTTATTATAGGTTCAATTACTCGACCAAGACCTTTCTAATCTATTGAAAAGTTGCTTCAGGTGTTCTACTTTATTGCAATTGCAAGCAATGAAAAGGACTTTGCACAGTGCAGTGTGGAAAGTTTCCACGATTTTGTGTCGTCTGATCAACTGTCCGGAATAACTATTCTGCTGCAAATATTAATTGGTGTTTATAGTTTGGGTTAGTTTAATATCTAATTAAGTCCATCTTATTGCGAACATCTACAGCCTTATTATAAAGTGTTCCTATGATGCACTATATAACATAAGAATGTCTGAATTCATGGTTGAGATAATATCCAGTAGATTTTTGTACAGTGGCATATCTGAAGCAGAGTTTGTGTTATGACGGTGCTAATTGGCACAGAACTGAAGCCCAGATAAACCCACAACAGATGCAAAAGATCGGCAAATTCCTCGCCAGCCAACTTTAACCTTGACGTGGCGGTTATACGCGGCCTGCACCAAATAATCTGGGTATGATTATAGAATTGTTCTTCAAAATTAAAATAGTTGGTCCGCACCAATTAAATGAAAACGTGTTTTGTTGGTGGACTGGTTCAGGAAAAATACAAATTTGCAATAGCCATTCACTTTCTTTTTTCCCAACAGGTGGTCATGGAAATCTTGTGTTATTATGGCTGTTCTGACTATTTTACAGGAATTTCCTTAATACGCTTTATATTATGCCGATTTAAGGTTATTTTAACATTGAAAATGTTTCTGTTATCCTAATATTGGGCCTCAAATAGTGAAAAAATACATGCTACATTTGCCACATGACGTCATTCGCGTGAGAGATCGTGTTAGTTTGTTTATTTAAGCTTAAATTTGATCATAAGGTGTCGAAATCCGTTCAAATGATTAAAATAAATTGGAACTAACTGAAACTAACCGAAAGTTGATTGAACGACTAACCAAAACTAGCCAAAAGTAACCAAAAGCACCAACACAGGCTAAAACGTATCGGAACAGGTTACAAACATTAAAATAAGTTAAAACCAACCAAAACGAGCCAAATTTTAAAGACTAACCAAAACTAACCAAAAACTTTAAAATTGATTAAAACATATCGGAACCGATTCAAACGACTAATATAAATTGGAACTAGCTAAAAGTAGCCGAATGTTGATTAAATAACTAACCAAAATTAACCACAAGCAAATAAAAGCACCAAAATGGGCTAAAATGTATCGGAACAGATTCAAAATATGAAAGTAAGTTAAAACTAACCCAAATTAAACGAATATTTGCGACTAACCTAAACTAACCAAAAACATTAAAATTGGTTATAACGTATCGGAACTGATTCAAATGACTAAAATAATTTAAAACTAACTGAAATCAAACCGAAAATTTATTGAACGACTAACCAAAACTAACCAAAAGTATTCAAAAGCACCAAAAAGGGCTAAAATCTATGGGCACAGATTAAAAATATTAGATTAAGTTGAATTTAACCGAAGTCTAGCCACTAACTTAAATTGACCAAAAACATTTAAACTGGTTATAACGTATCGCAACCGGTTCAAATGACGAAAATAAATTGGAACTAACTGAAAGTAACCGAAAGTTGATTGAATGAATAACCAAAACTAACCAAAAAATCTAAAATTGGTAATAACTTATAGGAGCCGGTTCAAGTGACTAAAACAAATTAAAAATAACTGAAATTAACCGAAAGTTGGTTAAACGACTAACCAAAAGTAAATAAAAGCACCAAAAAAGGCTGATTTTTAGTTACTTTTAATTTATTTCAGTCATTTGAACCAGTTCCGATACGTTATACCCGATTTTAGCGTTTTTGGTTAGTCACCAAAATTCGGTTATTTTGTATTAGTTTTAACTTACTTGCATTGTTTTAATCTATTTCGATACGTTTTAGCCCGTTTTGGTGCTTTTAGTTACTTTTGGTTAGTCATTCAATCAACATTCGGTTACTTTCAGCCAGTTCGAATTTATTTTAGTCAATTGAACAGGTTCCGATACGTTATAACCAATTTAAACGTTTTTATTTAATTTTAGTTACTTATTTTAATACCTTTTATCAGTTCCAATAGGTTTAGCCTGTTTGGTGTTAATGGATACTTTTGATTAGTTTTGGTTAGTCATTCAATCAGCTTTCGGTTAGTTTTAGTTAGTTTTAATTTATTTCAGTCATTTGAACCGGATCCGATACGTTGTAACCAATTTTAATATTTTGGTTCATTTTAGTTAGGCGCCAAAATTCGGTTAATTTGGGTTAGTTACTTATTTTAATACCTTT
>MU187977.1:0-19081 GCA_016904865.1 Pissodes strobi | reverse complement strand
TGTTAAATACAAAAGTTGTGCAGAATAATGTAAGCTATTTGCAGAATACATTTATATATATACAAGGTGTTGCAGAAATGAGTGGCAAGTGAAAGTTATATTTTTTTAAATGAAACGCCCTGTATATTGTTAATTTTTTGGAATCTCCTAAGAATTCTGAACCCTTTTTCTATAACATGTCCTATACCTAAATGTCATAGTTTTCGACGTATTCGCATTTTAAATAGTGGTCTCGTATTGTAGTTGCCTAATTCACGGCCACCTAAGAACTGGAATCTAGAACATATATTTTTGAATATAACTGCTTAGTTAAAATGCGAATATGTCGAAAACTATTACATTTAGGTATAGGACATGTTATAGAAAAAATATTCAGGATTTTTAGGAGATTCTAAAAAACTAATAATATACCGGGTATTTCATTTAAAAAGATATAACTTTAACCTGCCACTCATTTCTGCAACACCTTGTATATATATAAATGAATTCTGCAAATAGCTTACATTATTCTGCACAACTTTTGTATTTAACATTATACATGATCACCGTGTACAATGAATAAACACACTACACCAAAAATTAACAAATACAATAACTCACTAAACTCAGTACTCATGTCAATACAAGAGTATTGTTTACACACGTCAGAATACAAAAAATATAAAATGGTAAGCATCTAGTCATAAGATTCTCATAAAATCATGTTTAATAGTTTAATAAAAGTAAAATTTAAATATAAAAGTACTATGCTTAAAAAATTAAATATAAAAATATGTATATCTAAATGAAATTAAAAAAATTGGTAGAAACAGTTAAATATCACACTCAAATTGACATACTATTTATGCAAAACTTGATTATTTCATCTGTAAAGTAAAAGGCACGCACATTCTAACAATTTCTTTCTAATTTTATTTTTAAAAGTGTTAAAAGGAAGCTGTTTCACTTCTTCTGGAAGAGTGTTAAATAGTTTGATTGCCCAATAACCAGGCCCACTTTGACACCTTTTCAGCCTACAGTAGGGCACAGCCATACTCCTCTTGTGTCGAGTGTCATAGTCATGCATACTCATGGGTATGAAAAGATAATTCATGTTTTTGACATATAAAAGGTTATCTAAAATGTACTGGGATGGGAGTGTAAGTATTGCAAGGGAGATATATGCATTTCTACAGCACTCTCTAAATCCAAGACTGGCTAATGTTCTAATGGCCTTGTGCTGGAGGGCGAAAATCCTACTTGCTTCGGGAGAAGGTCCCCAAGCCAGGATAGCATATGAGAGATGAGTGTGAAACAGTGAGTAATATGCTGATTTTAAGACCTTGCTGGAAACATTGTTAGCAAGATTTCGCAATAGAAAAAGCAATCTGCCCAGCCTTGCACTAAGTTCATTGATATGAATAGTTTTGAGTCTAGCAACACTCCCAGGAACTTAACACTCACCACCTCATCATTCCTTCTCTGTGTATCTCACACTGAGAACACAATATTTTGAGTTTTTGACTCATTTAAGAAAAGTCTGTTTAAAGAAAACCACCCCTTAGCTCTCTCCTGTGCCGCAGCTGAGCCCTCCAGAGCATCGGAAAGATCTCTTGCTACAAAAGAGATGGTTGTGTCGTCTGCAAAAAGTGTATATTTTTCAGATATTCCCACAGCTGGTAAGTCATTAATATAAATTAAGAATAATAGGGGGCCCAGGAGTGAACCCTGTGGTACTCCTATATTTAATACACTTTTCTCCGTCACCACACCAGGCACTCTCACCACTTGTCGGCGATCCAGGAGGTAAGATCTCAAGAAGGCAATGCTCTCTGCAGAAAAGTTGTTTTTCACAAGTTTTTCGGAGAAGGATTTCATGGTCGACACAGTCGAAAGCCTTGCTTAAATCACAGAGGAGCACAGCGTTATACTGAAGAGATTGAAAACTGTCTAGAATGGTGAAGACTAGATTCAAGATACCTTGCACAGTGTTACGATCAGATCTAAAACCAAATTGACCCGAGAAGAAGTAGTTCCTTGTCTCGAAAAATCGTACAATTTGCATGCAAATTGCCTTCTCGACTACTTTTGAAATTATAGGTAGCAAAGATATAGGTCTGTAATTTTCAGGTTCGTTGGGATTTCCTTTTTTGAAGATGGGAACAACCACTGTTTTTTTTTTAACACAGAGGGAAAAGTATTTTCCCAAATACAGTGGTTAACGAGTTTTGTTAAAGGACTAATGAGATTCTTTATTGACTTTAGGACCTTAGTATTAAAACCAGAAACATCTCTGCTATTTTTATTTTTGAACATGGACTTCAATATTATGTGACCTCAGAAGAGCAAAATTGGTTTTCTGATGTTAAGTCCTTCATTTTGTGTAGAGGCTCCCTATCACTAATGGGTATTTTTTCATTAATATTACGAGCGATGTTGCTGAAGAAATTATTAAAAACTGATGGTGATATTTTATTCTCTGGTGGCTGTTTTGGCAAACGCCCGCTGTGGCCGCTGATGACATCGCACATGGCCCTTGCAGGATTACTTGATGTTTCAATAATGTTATCATTGTTCTGAATTTTTGCATTGTGTATTGCTATTTTATATTGTTTTTTTACTAAACTAAAATGTACAACTGGGTATTTAATAAAATTAAAAAAAAAAAAAAAAATTCTCAATGCGTAGAGACGGGGTAAGCCAACATGAAAAAAAGACTTGTTTAAAAGGTTCCAGTCTCACTTCCACACTCGCTGGAGAATAATATCCAACATTTTTGTCCTAAATCTTGGAGCATCAATCTTAAACTGATGGTCCTACCTATATAGGGAGGTGGCCGCAGTGCAGCATCTTTGAGGTCCCGCAAGGAAGAAATGTCAGATTGTGATTTATAAATCATTATTTTAAAAAAAAATTCTCTATGATGACACAAAGTAGGCCATTTTAAGTTTTGCAGAGCCAAGGAAGGTATAAAATCCCTCTTAAAATTCGAATAAACCCAACGCACCGCCCTTCTCTGAACCATCTCCAAATCATTTGTAAGTCCTATCTGGTTAGGATGCCACACAGTGGGACAATATTCAAGTATGGGTCTAACATAAGTTAAAAAAAGCCTTGCTCTAGCTTCCCTAGAGGTCTTCTTTAAATTTCGCAAGACAAAACCCAAAATTTTGTAGGCATCCTTAACCAAGGTGGAAATGGAAATCCCAGTGTAAGTCAGAAGCCAAATTAACTCCCAAATATTTAAAGTGATCCACTGATCCAATTAAACTATCTAAAATTTTATAAGCAGAATTTATCTTCCTCTTGCCAAATGAATAAACTGACTTTTGGAGCCATTCAGCCTCATGCCATTCAACTCAGTCCAAGTTTCAATTTGCAACAAGTCATTTTGAAGGGTGAGCATGTCATGATAATCTCTGACTGTCAGTTTCAGTCAGATTGAGATTCAATTTGAAGCATTCTCAAGCGTGCTTGAAACTGTTTAATTAGACATAGTGACAATGTTTGAAGGGCAATTTGGATCAGCTCTGGTTTGTTTTGGACAAACCAGAGCTGATCCAAATTGCCCATTGGAATGAAATTATTTGATTGCCATAATTTTGGAACTAGTTCCACAGAGACCATAATACCTATATGAGCTAGTTCACTCGCATTTACATTTATTTCTATCGTCACATTTAAACCTTGAAATTGATTGCCTTTGCCCAGTGGCGTAGCTAGAAATGTCGGCGCCGGGGGGGCAAACCTATCCGATGACGCCTAAAACAAACCTATATTTTGTGTAATACGCAAATTAATCAAAAAATAACACATCACAATATTAAACGTATATTTTTTATTAACAAGAATATAAAATATATAAACGGCAACCAACCAACAGATACATACATATTTAAACGTAAACTAAAAATGTGTAATCTTAATTAAACATTAGAGAGTGTTTCTTCGGTTTTTAATCGACGCAGATTGATCAATTATTTGATCAAAATTTATTTTTTGGTCAAATCCATTTTCTATGTCTGGTATTGCTAGGCTATTTAGCCTTATCTGGCTAATCGTACTTCTTAAATACACAACTCTGAAAAACACATACTTTTTTACGACCGAGATTATCGGAATTTTTGCCTTTGAAGTTGCATGCCGCCTTACGCAGCTTTTTTACAAATTTACATGTACCACATACCGCCGCGCAGGGATAGATCTTTTTCATTCTACGTAGAATAAATAATAAATACGGTGACACAAAATGTATTGGTTGGATAAAAAGTTTAATGCATATTTTGGTATTTGATTGTATTATAATTTAATTAATTTAAAAACTCAGTTAAGCTCATGAGCATTGTTAGCATTAGCATATTTATAAACTCGGAGCGGCGCCTAATTTCTCTTGGCGCCTTGGGGCCTTGCCCCCCCAGGCCCACCCGGTAGCTACGCCACTGCCTTTGCCTCCACAAATGATTACGCTTATTTTGAATTGGTATAGAGCCTCTTCGGCTCTGGCTCCAGGATGTAAACTGCAAAAGTGCTAGTTTAGTGACCCTAATGAATTACCTACGTCTACGTTTCGATAGGCAAGTCTGCTATCGTTATCAAGACAACGATAGCAGACTTGCCTATCGAAACGTAGACGTAGGTAATTCATTAGGGTCACTAAACTAGCACTTGTGCAGTTTACATCCTGGAGCCAGAGCCGAAGAGGCTCTATACCAATTCAAAATAAGCGTAATCATTTGTGGAGCCAAAGGCAATCAATTTCAAGGTAAAAATTAATCCTCCACAACAATATAGAACATATTTACATCACATTTAAAAACAACTAAAGGGATTTAAAAAAAACTTTCTTACCAAACTTATAAAGTTGGTAGGGAATGCATCGCCAGTGTAATGATTATTGTATTTGACTAAGCAGTATATTAGAAATTTTATTTGTTCTATTAGAGTATTATTATTATTTATTAATCAATTTTGTCTAATTGGTATTAGTAGGTCAATCATTGTTTGTCATATATGCCCAAAACCTGTGTTTTATGATCTATTAAACCAATTGTTATGGAAGTATTGTTATATATTTAAGACCAAGAATCAAATTTTGAAACAAGCTTTCAAAAATAGTCTCTTGAAATGTAATTACTATCTCAGTTGATCATTGATCAACAGTGCTTTTAGGTGTTACACAATTTCCAGTTTATTAAAAAATTACCTTTTTTACTGGTGCCATAAGTATTGTTTCTTTCTGCTTTCAGAATATGTCCTGCCCAAATTGTATGCAAAACTTCACTACTGTGTATCCTGTGCTATCCACAGTAAGGTAGTTCGTAACAGAAGCAAAAAGGACAGGAGGATTAGAACACCACCGCAAAGAAACTTCCCAGGCGGACGTGACCAGAACAGGCAACAAACCGCGCAGAGGAAGTAAATTTCATTTTTTAATTTAGATTAAAATGTTTAAATAAAACATGGACTTTTAAGAGACTCCCAAAAAGTATTTTTTTCTCTACCTACTTAAAGCTTAATATTACAGGGTATCATATTTGATGGAAGCATCGCCATGGCTATTCTTGGCAATTATTTGATTGTGCTTTTCCACCAAAAATGATTGGGGAAGGGAAGGAATACTACATATTATAATTGCAATAAAAATGCATATAGTGATATGTTCATAACATTTATGTATCGCCCTGTATTTTAAACTTATTACATTTTTAACTTAACAGTAAGTCTTTTCTCGTAATACTGATAACAATAATGCTGGCCAAAAACATTATATAATTCTATTTGTCACCTGTAGACCTGCAAAAAATTAAAACAAATTGAATTACACATTCAGTTCACAAGTAAAATAAGGGGATTTACTGGTTTAAAATATAGCTACAATGTGTCGCCAGTATTTTTAAACATGTGAAATCTAATTTTCTTTTCAGTATGAAAATGTTTTTTCCCTGATAAAGAGGTGAAATTCAAATTGTATTATTGTAAAATTATAAAAAGTTAATAATTTAGCACGGCCATCAAAAATATAATTTCATCATTTCTGTAAACACTTATTTAAAAAAAAAATGCCAATATTTAATTTTAAAATAAGAAAAGCATAAAAACTCAATTCACAAATACCAGAAATATACAAATAATTACCCTAAGAAATAAAAGGACTTTAATGGTTTTTTTTATAGTAAAAGTAATTCTAATTTTTTGATATTTCATGTTAAACAAGAATTTTTATAAAGATGACTCAAATTGCCTTGTATATAGCAGGAATAGTCTGGGGGAAAATATTCAGTTGAATATATAATAATTATGTTTTTAAAAAACGTAAATGTGGATGCAAAGGTTCTTAGAGTACTTAATTTTACGACGAAAGGTCTTTTTGGAAAGAGCTTTAGTTCAGTCCTATCTTTCGGGAAATCACATATAGGATTACATATCAAGAACTTTTGGAACACTATTAATACATTGCGGATATATGTTCATTATATACTCTTACCCTTCTTTTATTTCTGATGTGAATATAGCAGTCAATTTTGACCTCACAAAAAAAGTAAAAATTGTCCATCTTTTTTGTTAAGTAATTTGTCCCATAGCTTTTCCATTAAATAAAATAATACACAAGTTATTGATCTAATATATGGAAGCAGGCCTTTGCAATTGACGCCCCTACTTAAACACATAAACTGTGACCAAATCAAGTAAATTTTTTAAGCTAAAATTCAATGTGGTAATACTGAAAAGTAAGAAACAACGGACTGCGGTTTTTGGCGTTTGGGCTAATATCTGCTTGGCCAATTAGAGCTGCAGGTGTACATCGAGATTATTAAGAAATTTAGTTTTTCAAATTTCGAGAATTCAAAAAGAAAACTTATAGTCTTAAAAGGACATTCTAGGGACCAACTGCCAAAAAGAGATTTGACCATTTTTGTTGACATGGTCATCCAGCTGAGAACTTTGAATAGGTTTTTTTCACATTTAAGTTCAGTAGTGACTTCAAAAATGTTATACAGGATGTAGCAAATAACATGTGTACAGGGTGTCCCAAATTCGAGCCTCATCATTGGGATCTCGGGAACTAGAAGAGATACGAGATCGGTTAAAGGGAGGCAAAGTTGTGCGATTTGATGCTGATCAAAATGCCACTTACCCAGTTTAAAAATTCCGAACACTTCCGAAGATTTTTGGAAAAAACCGAATATTCGCGATTTAATTTTTATTTTTTTATGACTTTATTTGAATAGATATAACAAAATAAATTTCACATTCTCATTGTTACTTTTTCTTTTCTACAAGATGGTGTTTTCAGATTTTCAAACCGACGTTTCGTCTTTGAGCTGCCATCATCAACTTTGTTTTTTTTAAATACGGCCCTGGATATTTATTACGGACTTTAAGAGCTTCTAAGGTCCCAGAATCAATAATGTACCGCGCCTAATCGAAAAATACATATTAATGGCAGTTTTCATAAGAATTCATGTGTTAGAGAGAGACAGAAAACAGATTTTTGGTAAGATCTTACAGGAAATCATAAAATGATTTTTTCGAAAAAGTGCGATACAACAATGAGAATGTGAAATTTATTATTTGTTCCAAATCTAATCCCACACAACTATTTACTTGGGTAAATTGCTAAAAATATAGCCTAGAGCAGAGCCTATGGTTTGAGGGTTGACACTTTAGTAATTATATAATTTATTAACCACTTCCTATGTTAGTTGTTAAGCTTTCTTTATGCAAAGCGTTAATGCGTAAAAAAAGGTTTTTGTTTTTAATCCCATTAAAAATATATTTTCTGTCTCTCTCTATCACATAAGTTCTTATGGAAAATCTCACTAATATGAATTTTTTGCATAAGCGCGATACATCATTGGTTTTGGGACCTTAGAAGCTCTTAAAATCCGTAATAAAAAATTCAGGGCTGTATTTAAAAAAACAAAGTTGATGATGGCTGCTCAAAGACGAAACGTTGGTTTGAAAATCTGATAACACCATCTTGAAGAACAGAAAAAGTAGCAATGAAAATGTGAAATTTATTTTGTTATATCTATTCAAATAGAGTCATAAAAAAATAAAAATGAAATCGCGAATATTCGGTTTTTTCCAAAAATCTTCGGAAGTATTCGGAATTTTTAAACTTGTTAGCTGGCATTTTGATCAGCATCAAACTGCGCAAGTTTGCCTCCATTTAACCGACCTCGTATCTCTTCTAGTTTCCGAGATCCCAATGATGAGGCTCGAATTTGGGACACCCTGTACAGGGTGTCCCAAATTCGAGGCGTATCATTGGGATCTCTGAAACTATAAGAGATTCCAAGTCGGTTAAATTAGGGCAAAGTTGATGCCAATCAAAATGCCGATGCCGCCTTGGAAGTTTGAAAAAAACCGATTTCGTTTTTATTTTTTTCTGACTCTATTTGAAGTGATATATGACAAAATAAATTCCACATTCTCATTATTACTTTTTCTGCTTTACAAGATGACGCTAGTAGATTTTTAATCCGATGTTTCGTTCCTTCGCAACCATCATCAACTTTGTTTTTTTAAATAGGCAAAAAATTCCATTTCATGCTTAATTAACTTTAATTTTAATTCTAAATTCAATGACATAACACACTTGACATTTATCCGACGTTTCGTGGCGAAAATCCATCATCAGTGCTAGTTACTGATGATGGTGATGGAACGAAACGTCCGATCAAACGCCTGATGACGTCATCTTGAAGAGGAGGAAAAATGGCTATGAAAATGTCGAATTTATTTTGGTCTGCTTTTTTAAGTAAAATCAGAAAAAATAATTTGTTAAATTTGTGTTCTGGCAATTAATTGCCAGAACTCAGAATTTGATATTTGATTTTATAATGAATTTATTTAAAAAAAGAGTAGACAAAAATATTTGTTGTTTCAGTGAAAGCTTCGAGAATATATTTTCATTAAAAACTAAAAAATTTAGGAACTGCAAAAATTTTACAAATTTAAATTAAAAAAAAAAGGGAATTCAAATACATTACTCTAAATATTTAACAAACACATGAAAGTAGCAAAAGTATAAACATTACAACAAGTATTCAAATTGAAAAGCGATTGCTTTAATACATGTTTGGGTTAATCGATTAATTTTGTAAATTGCGCGTTGAATGGTTCTTGGTCGTGTATAGCTCTTTTCTTTCTCTCACTAAATTATAACGCAGTTCTTCGATATTTTCGGGCAAATTCCGATATAATCGGTTTTGCAAAAAAAAAACAGGGATACTAATCTAAGGGAAGTCCAGGCTTCTTGTTGGCCAGCGTACAACCCCTTGATTCTCAATTCATTTACCAGGAAATAAAAGATTGAGTATCTCTGCCACTCCTCTTCCATTAGGGGGAGGACCACCATCTTGTTGCCACCATAGGTTTATTAATACTTCTATTGGTTCGTTCGATAAGGCATACATTATTTCTTGCTCTATCAAATCTATATATTTTTGAGATGTAAGGTGACCATCCAAGAAAAATGGGCCAATGATTTTGTTAAGCCACATTCCCACCCATACACTAAACGATTCCCTTCCTTGAAGTCTCACTTCTTGATTTTGTCGCGGATTATTCACAGACCAATAATGTTCATTGTGTGTTAACTATTCCGGACGTGGAAAAAGTGCACTCGTCCGTCCAGATTATTTTATTAAAAAAATCACCATCTTCCAATTTATTTTGCATCCAATGACAAAATTCTAGACGCCTTTCAGAATCACCAGGTCTTAAAGTTTGACTCACGTGAATTTTAAATGGCTTGTACCCATGCGATCTAAGAGTTCACCAAATTCTCATGCGTGGTATTTCCAAATCATCTTCATTTGCCCTAAGAGATGATCTAGGTGCATTTGCAACCTATAATATAGAAATTAGTAAATAATTAGCTACCTTTTAGTACGCTATATTAAGTTACAAAGTTACAGTATCTAAAATACGCGCTTCTTCTTCCTGATATATTCGCCTGCCGTATATCTTTCTTGGTTTTTCAAAACCTCCATGCTCTGCTAAATTTTTGTCAAGCCTTGTAAAATAGGAAAAATATGGCTGTTGCCTTTTAGGGTATTCCTGCAGATATCGTTGACTTGAAAGGAGTTGGCAGGTTTTAAGTGCATTTTGGCCCTCTGTAGAATTCGCTGAATTTTTTGTATGTTGTAGCTGATGTAAAGATAAGACTTTCTTACCATTGCGCCAAAGTCCTAACTATACTGGGTGTATGAGAAAAATGGGTCCGAATGTTGCGATTTTTATATTACGTCTATAACAATTAATTGCAAAACATATCAAATGACTTCACTTCTAACGCTCACATCCTATTTATTTATTCAACTGTTTCTGCGCTGAGATGAATAATACAGACTGTCCCTAAAAATAGCCACGGCATCGAACCCAAGGTTTCGAAAAAAGAACTAATTTTTAGAGTATATCAGCTATCGTAACAAACCTAGAACTAAAATCAATTATTCTTATGTCTAACAATAAAAAGTGGGTACCTACTTATATCTGCTCTCCTAACGCTACATTACTTAATTCACAATTTCAATATTGATATTGTGTCTGTTCTGCGCATCTTGTACACCTTAGTAATGCATCTGTGGGGTATCTGACTTGATTCTCAAATCTTGCATACCCTAGATACCACAGCACACATGCGACATGAGCACAGACGCCTAACGTTCGGGCACCTGATTTGCAGGTTCCCCCATGTCTTCATTATATTCTATAAACAACATATGTTTCGTTCTTTGAGTGAACCTCGAATAAATTCTGGCCCTAATCAAATTATTTTCGAAAATCTATGTTTGAAAAGCATATTCATTCATTATTTCTCTATCGCTGGTATCTTGAACATATCCAGGACTGATCTTGACTTGATAGGTTCCAAAGGCCTTTGATCTTATATATTCGACAGGAAAACGAGGAAAATGATCATTATTTTCATTCAACTGAACCCACGGCCCCATACCAATCCTCTGGTCTAATCTTTCTTGTTGGACTCTGGTTTGCAAATGGTTAACTCGTTGATTTTCAATTATATTAAGCATTGCCGTGGCAATATTATCGTCATAATTTTGCATATGTATGGGCTCGTGGAATCTATTAATGAAACTGCAACATATTTTCAAAAAATCACCTAAATGCAAACAATGTTGCATTGGTATCATGTCTCTAAAAAACTTGAATATGCTTTTTAAATAGCCATTCCGAGCTTCGACAATCCATCTGGTTTTGGTGATTTTCCTAGAATCGTTAGCTTGTTCGGTTGTAAACAGTCGTTGTCCTCGTGCCAGGAATGAAGGTATTTCGCAATTTAGAGATAATGCTTCGAGAAATTCAACAGAGTCCCTGTAGCCTCTATCTACCATAAAAATATCATTATCCTGTACCCACTGGCGTATTCGTGCTCTATCTTCATTGAATTCGTTCATTAATATTTGGGCATCATTATTACGAATATCAGAGAAATAAGGGCCATGAACATTTAAAATATAACCATCTGGAGTCTGGAGCTACAATAAGTCCTGCTTTTAATAATGTGTATTTTTTATGAACTGAGTATGACTGTCTTTGGACTCTAAATTGTGAACTTTTTGGAATCTTGAAATAGGTGCAGTCTGGATAAAGGATGGCTTTCGGTACAGCAGGTTCAGGATTATAAAGTCGATTTGCAAATTCTGTAATATGTCTCTCCAAGAATAATTGTTCTCGATTTTGGACAGGAGGTGAGTCAAATCCGAGGTTCTCTCTAACAAACTGGGACATTAGACTTTGTCTTACAATGGTTATGATCATACTCATGTTTTGCCTTGAAGAAAAATGTATAATTGAATTCAAGAAATTATCAGAAAGTCCTTGACGCAGCTTCATTAGAAAAGCCATCAGATATTTTTTGGTGACGTATCTTCTACAACCATTGATTTCCACTGGAACACATGTCGCAAATAAATCCCGGAACTGTTGTCGATTTAAAGAAGTTAAGCTTTTCATTTCAGCGTCACTGAAATTATTTTCGTCATCATATCTTGTTTTCTCTTGCTTTTGAGATATTTCCCTTAATTTTGAAAACCAAGTAGCAATATCGTTGCCATTTAATGATATTTTCATGGGAATGCTGATTACGTTTTCCATAAATTGTAGCTGAATATTCCCCCGAAAGTTTAAATGAATGTTGCAGCACCGAACTTGTTCTGGTATAAATATATTAGTTTTTAGGTAAAAATCTACTCTTGCGTTAAGTGTTAATCTCTCATTTGTAGCCTCATTACACAAGAAACAACTTTCAGTCTGCCTTCTCACCAAAACTTCCATTAAAATAGCCTGCTCATTTCCCTCGCTTTCAAGAACTTTCAATATTGCGCATATCCTAGTGTTCTCATTAACGTTCTGCTCTGCCAACCTAAATCTACTTCGATGTAGAACTGCCAGATCTCTGCGTCTCCTGTTTTGGTTAATTTCTTGGTTAGGTTTATACACGTCTCCCGAACCTACTTCTTATTGGAAATCTTACGTCACACACGAAACAATTGGGCATTTTTAAAGTAGAAAAACTTAAAACAACGACTATTCGACAAAAAACACACAAATTGAACTTCTAAATAATTATCTTGCATTCAAGCTGTCAAATAATTAAGTAACTAAAAATGGTCTATTAGTTTTCTGGAGTTGTCAATCTCGAATCACAGCCAACTTTTCAAAATGTTTGTTTTATTGGAGCCAGAATATCATAATGTGCGCGGCTTTTAGAAATGTTTAAATCTATTTTGGTTTGATTTTGGGTCATTATGTAGGTAGGTAAAATTATTACGTCCATTTTTCTTATATTTAAATGGAATCAACCCTGTAGGTGTAAACAAAACAAATGTTCTAATTAAAAGAAAATGTACCTAAAGTTTTTACAAAGAATGAATAAAAATAGTTAGTTCTTCTGAAAGTACCTAGGGAGGTACCCACTGGAGAAAAATTAAAAAACGGCTATGTGTACCAACATAATTTTTGTTATTTTTAGAAATAGGAAGGAAACTCTTGGAAGTAGTCTAATACCTACTTTTACTTGCGACAGCAAAACTTGAAACTTGATGGTTGTATTTTGTTCTCACTTCTACTTATTGTACACTGTATATAATATACTTAGTTATAAGAAACTGATTCAATTTATTGATAAAGTTAATTTTACATGGTTATATTAGTATTTCAATTTGCCTGAAACATGTATTAGTTATGAAAATTATACAGGGTGTCCGGAAATAGCGTCGCCAAGTTACAGAGGGTGATTCTACATAAAAAAACATAATTTTTTTTTTATATGAACATGGGTTCGAAAATGCATAGTTTCCAAGATACAGGGTGTCAAACTTTTTATAAAAAATCAGTTTTTTGTTAATATCATAAATATGATTTTACTGATTTTGTTGAAATTTGGCAGGGTTATCTGTAGTAATAAGGGGCTCATTTAGCCTTAATTAGATTAAAAATATAAAGTCCAGTGGCGTCCCGGAGGGCATCATACCGAATATTATTGACAAAAAAAGTGTGCGCCGCTGACTTTTTCAAACATTTTATATTTTCTTCGTATTAAGCAACTAAAAATACAATATTTTTGACTCTTGAGTTAATTTCGTATCTTGCGTCGTTTTCGATTAAAAAAGTAAAACCCGGTTTATTACATTTCCAAACTTTTTTGATAAAATCGATATTTTTATTTATATCTTAAATATGCTTTCACCGATTTTGTTGAAATTTAAATGGGTTATCTGTAGTAACAGGCGGCTCATTTAGCATTTATTAGATTAAAAATATAATGTCCAGTGGCGTCCCTGGGGGCATCATACCGAATATTATTGACAAAGAAATGTGCGCCACTGACTCTTTTAAACATTTTATATCTTTTTCGTATTAAGCAACTAAAAACACAACATTTTTGTTTCTTAAATTGTTTTCGTATCTTGCTTCGTTTTTGAGAAAAAATTAAACCAGTTTATTACAGCTTTTGATGTAGAATTTGGTGCCCTAAAGAAATGTAATAAACTGGTTTTTATTTTTTTTTTCTCGAAAACGAGGCGAGATACGACAACAATTCAAGAAACAAAATTGTTGTATTTTTAGCTGCTTAATACGAAAAGAATATAAAATGTTTAAAAGAGTCAGTGGCGTACATTTCTTTGTCAATAATATTCCGTATGATGCCTACGGGACGCCACTGGACATTATATTTTTAATCTAATTAAGGCTAAATGAGCCGCCTATTACTACAGATAACACTATTAAATTTCAACAAAATCGGTAAAAACATATTTAAGATATAAATAAAAATATCGATTTTATCAAAAAAGGTTGGAAATGTAATAAACAGGTTTTTACTTTTTTTATCGAAAACGAAGCAAGATGCGAAAACAACTCAAGAATCATAAATATTGTATTTTTAGTTGCTTAATACGAAAAAAATATAAAATGGTTGAAAAAGTCAGCGGCGCACACTTTTTTGTCAATAATATTCGGTATGATGCCCTCCGGGACGCCACTGGACTTTATATTTTTAATCTAATTAAGACTAAATGAGCCCCTTATTACTACAGATAACCCTGCCAAATTTCAACAAAATCAGTAAAATCATATTTAAGATATTAACAAAAAACTGATTTTTATAAAAAGTGTGACACCCTGTATCTTGGAAACTATGCATTTTCGGACCCATGCTCATATGAAAAAATGTTCATGTTTTCTTATGTAGAATCACCATCTGTAATTTGGAGATGTTATTTCCGGACACCCTGTATTATTAAAACATAAATATTGTAACTCTCGGACCCATTTTTCTCATACACCCAGTATAGTTAGGACTTTGGCGCAATGGTAAGAAAGTCTTATCTTGACATCAGCTACAACATATAAAAAATTCAGCACTTAATGCACTTAAAACCTGCCAACTCCTTTGGGCATTTCTAAGACAAATGTAGTATATGCGGATCATATCACGTTTTTCTAAACACGACAAAGACATTTTTATTGATAACACAAATCGAGAATAATCTAGACTCAAATAAGTAAGGAAAAACGTCAAAATACTCCTGCCATTTTGAAACAAAAGAAAATTCCATGGCTAAGGATAATGGATAAGAAGGAGTATGACACTATGCAAATATTGCTATTCTAGAACAACACTAGTACAACTTAAAAAAAGTAACGTCGGCGTCGGATTGTAAATAACTTGACATAAATTCTCACAAATAATTTTTTTCTAATATTACTAAAACAGATAGACCACAATAAATTTGACTTTTTCATAGTCATTTTTTCTTTTCTACAAGGTGGCGAAATCAGATTTTTGATCCAATGTTTCGTTCCATCGCCACCATCAGCAACTAGCACCGATAGATTTTCAGCTCGAAACGTCGGATATATGTCAAGTGTGTTATGTCATTAAATTTAGAATTAAAATTAGAGTTGATTAAGCTAGAAATAAAAATTTTCGACTATTTAAAAAACAAAGCTGATGATGGTTGCGATGAAACGAAACGTCGGATTAAAAATCTAGCAATGCCAACTTATAGAGAGGAAAAAGTAACAATGAAAATGTGGAATTTATATTGTCATATCACTTCAAATAGAGTCAGAAAAAAATAAAAACGATATCGCGGATATTCGGTTTTTTTCGAATACGTTCGAGAGTATTCGGAATTTTCAAACTTCCGAGGCGGCATTTTGATTGGCATCAAATTGCGCAACTTTGCCCTAATTTAACCGACTTCGTATATCTTATAGTTTCCGAGATCCCAATGATACGCCTCGAATTTGGGACACCCTGTACATATAAAAACACCTGCTGATCTATTTAATCAAAGAGTTTTCCGCTACCTATTGTGCCTATTTCCCTGTAAAAAACTCCACACACCGCGGTTATTTTACAGTTTTTGAAAAATATTTCTTTGCATTTTACTTATTATAATAACAGTTGTACGCACTTGATATGGCCAGCAGTTTGTTTTCCAAATAACACTAAAAAAGAAGCATAGCATCATTTATAAAAATAATGTTTTCCCTAGATATGTAACTAATATTCCTTATTTTTCTTTATTAATTCTGAAATAATTTTATTCTCAATTCTCAACAATTAGTATATCTATCCCGGTAGGTATAGCAAGAAACATACAATAATTTATAGTAACATCTGTGAGTTAGTAAAAATAAAGAATAAAGATGAAGTTGCAAATTTAATAGAAGTAAGATAGTTAAAACTGGACTATCTAAGTAAAAAAAATTAAATCTATATACACTTACCATTATTTGTAAAATTAAAGGAAACAATCCCTCTACATATAAAAAAATTAATTGAACTAAATTTTACTACAAATGAAATATTTTACTATAGTATCTACTACACCTGAAAAAATCATTATAACACTATTTTATCCATATAAATAAAGTCTAATAACCTAGACTAATAAATAAAAATAAATAGTTCTTGGTCTAAAAAGTATTTACATAAATCGCAACAGTTTTAAAATTATTTAACAAATAATAGATACTGCTTTATAATATAAGTCTAAATTTAATTGCTAACTTATTAATATCAAGAATGGCTAATAGAGTTATTATACACAGTTGAAAATCTTCTAAACAAACCATAATTATAGGATAGGAAAATTAGATTGTTTTCGATAAAAGCACACATTCTTAGGCAATGAGTAATTTAAATATACTGGGTGGCCCATTAGTGTGACAAAGTCCCTTATCTCCCTTATTTACAGAGATACAAAAAAAAGTTAAATACAAAAGTTGTAGGATATGTCGTGGTCCATAGTGTAAACATATTTTTAATTGTACAGGGTGCTTCGTAAACGCCTGGTATTTATTTTTTTACTTTTTTTAAATGGAATGTCCTGTATATTATTGCACATTTAGATTCTACATAAAATTCTAGATATATTTCATGTATAATATCCTATACCTAAGTCTAAGCGTTTTTGACAAATTTCAAATTTTATGTTAAAAAAGACGTTTGCAGGCCAAAACGTCATTGGCAATCTTTGCTAACCAAAACCTTTATTAATTAATTGAGGTTAATTTCCTTGTAGAACAGGACCTACTTTAGTAGACTGTGTTGATATTTTTATAATAAATTGAAATATAATAAAGGGTGATCAAAAACGGACATAAAAAGTATATTCAAAAAAACCTAAAAAGTTAACTTTTTTAAATGGAAACCTCCTATTTTTATAATTTTATCTTATTTAGCATTAAAAATAAAGGTGACTTTGTATAAAATTGTCTATTCGAAAAACTTGTAGTTTTTTAAATATTGGCCATTTAACATTTTTCTATTGTAAAAATGCTATACGGCTTTTAAGGTTTGTCGTTAGTTGGCCCTCGCGGCGCGGCGTGTCTCGTCGAAAAAAAAACAATCGAGCACTACAGATGATGCCACCATTTCTTGCTATTTGATAATTTGTGTTGTGTATTAGTGTATATTATAGAAATTTCATTTAAAACTGAAATCAGAATCTTAAATAATGAATTTTTCACAAGCCGAAATTTTCGATATTTTTTTGAATTTAAAATTTATGTAAGTAATAAAAATGAACACGAAATTATAATGGTAATCCTAATTATAACCCTAACTGCAATATTTTTGAATTTTTGACAGAAAAACGCACGGGCGGTGCACTTCAACTTAATTTTTTCTTAAATATAATATTTTTTTGGATTATATAGTTAATATTATAAACTGTTTAAGCAAGGGTATGCAAACAATGACTCAGGTGACCGAATCCCGTCTGTTACTATAGAAAATGAATTATTAATATTTTGATAATATATCGAAAACTATAACTATTATCACAGATCTATATAGCTACGCAACAGATACCTCTTCCAATGCTTTTTGCGCGGGGCCAAAAATGTTCACCGGCTTTCGCGAGCGGGTGAACCAGTCGTCTAGAAACGGGTCGGTGTTGCCAAGTTATCACGCCGAACAACATTTCTGCTGACTTTTTGACCCGCTCAAATCATCGAGTTTTATTATTAATATTTATGTACCAAATTAACAGAAACATATTTTTTTAGAAAAATACGATTTTTACATTTTTTATTAAGTATGATAGTTTATTAATGAAACGGCAATTTAAATAAACAAATTTATAACATCGATAGTAGAGTTTAAAACAAAATTAAATGGTACTTTGACATGTCGATAAACATTTCAAAAATTCCTTTGATCTTCGAAACAAAAACCTGCGTGATAAAGTTATTAATTAATACAAATAAGACATATTACAGTATAAGTTAACAAAATTTGTAATGACCTTTTACACCGATATTTAAGGTGAGTTTTAGCCCATGTTCAAGCACACCATTTACTGAATATAATAATGAACTTTAATTTGACATAATATATCATACGATTGCCAAGAAAATGAGTAATACCATAATGTGATATGAAAGGTAAACTACAGTTCGCGACTTGGCAACACGGAGGGGCAAAACACGTCTAAATAGGAAAATATTTAAGTTTATTGCATTATTGGCGAGCAACACTTTTAATACCGGAGTAGGCATCTGTTGCGTAGCTATATAGATCTGTGCTATTATACAACTACGAGTATAACTATAGTTGTACAGATACACCTTAAAATACTAGATAAACATCAAATACTTACTACCTAATTAAATGTTCGAAATGTCCGCCCCCTTCTTGAATATACAGTACAGTACGGCTCTCGAATTCGCTACTTAAATTTCGACACATTTCAACACTGGTATCTTGACAACAGTTTCTAATTCTAATATTCATGTCGTCCTTTGTTGTAGGCGATATTTTATATACTTGCTCTTTTATATACCCCCATATGCTAAAGTCAATTTTGGTTAGATCTGGGGATCTAGCAGGCCACGAAACAGGCCCCTCCTGCCAATCCAACGATCTGGATATCTTGCATGTAAAAATGTTATGATCGGCCCTGTATGATGGACTAGGGCCCCACCAGGAAGAAACCACATTTCTTGTTGTGTTTCATTTGGCACTTGAGCCAATAAATTATCTAAATGGTCATGTAAACAGTCTAAGTATACTTCCCCTGTTACTCTTTGATCAAAGAAGTATGGTCCA